>JBBHKE010001197.1:246931-272546 GCA_037447655.1 Zygnema cylindricum
CGGAGCCGAAGAAAGATATAAAGATAAATCTGGATCTTTTATGATTTTTACATGGTAATTAAAGATGTGAGGGGAATAAAAGATCAGTTAGAAATTAAAGTCTGGCGTGAAGAGGGACGTTTTTTAATCGAATCCCCTTCCGTGTATAGTGAGATGGTAGCAGATATGATGACCAAACCTGTGCCTTCCCCTAAGCTAATTTTTTGCAGGGAGAAGTGCGGTCTGAAATTAAAGATTGACTAGAAAATAAGGGGAGTGTAGAAATTAATGGTACATTTTTAGTATTTTCTAGGTCTAAATAGAAATATAGAAAGAAGCCGAGGCAGTCTACCTCTAACTTCTCTCTCCAAACTCTCAAACTTGTCGCAGTCACTGAGAAATTGGAGAGGGAGCTAGAGCCATGGCTACCTAGGCTATCCAGAGGTTTACGGGAAATTTATATAAGTTAAAGGGTTTATTTTATCTAAAATATATGTGCCAGCCGCAGGATTTGATCCCTGCACCTACCGGCCGGCAGACAGCAGATAGCTGGTAGCCTTAGCCGTTAAGTCTAGGACTAGTGTTACGTAGTATATAGTTTGATATTTATTTGAACATGTATACGTAGGATTAATCATTTAACTGTAATTTATTACGGGATACATAGATCCAGTAATGTGTAAAGTACGGATTACGGTACGGACAGAAAATCAATACCGCGCATTTATTACTTAATTGAAACGAATGCCGCGCAAGTATTTACTACGGCTACGATTAAATCCTGATTTAATCAGACGGCCGGAATTTGCGCCGAGATCGCGGAAGAAGATTTCGGCGGTTTGTGGCCATCGCCACATCGGATGACACGTGGCGAAATTACATTGGATCGTGGAATCTCCGGAGATTATGGCGCCGAATCCGGATATGACATGTGTCGACATTTAGGCCATGTCGTACAATGTCCGTACCTAAAGTACACCTGCAGCTGTTCTTTTGCGTACAAAACTGTATTCTGATTGGTTTTGTACATCATTAGATAGAGTTTGTGAGAGAGATAGGACTTAGAAAAATTAGGAGGTAGGACCCTCTCTCCCAGAGAGATTTTGTAAAAAAGGTCAACTTTGACCCTCCATAACTTAGTGCTCAGGGGAACAAATTCAAAGATTCTTTTTGCTATCGACTCAGGGGAGTCTTGCCTTCACAGGGGTGCAGGTGGTCAGAGTTTTTGTCTACCAAGGTGGCAGTTATTTTTGCTGAAACACAAAGGGGTCAGGATTATCCTAGGGGCTTCTTGGAAGCTGTCCACTCTGAGGAGTTATGGATGTTGGCTTTTAACTTAGGGTACTTTCGCATGTGCTTAAGTTACAATTATTTTCTGTCCCTTTCCTCCATAACTTAGAAAAAAATGATAAAATCAGCAGTCGTACCAAATATTTGAAATTTCCACCGTAAAAATTGCGTTACCTTTAAACTTTATACGTATAGTGGTTTGTAGTTTATCGCGATGCAATTTGTTGTTTAGCGTATTTTGAGCCATTTTCGCGTCCTTTCAACACATGTTCAAACTTTACGTCAAATCACCTCGCGAAGTGACTTGAAAAAAAGTCCAATAAGACGAGTGAATAGGCAGTCGCTGTCGCACGTGCCGGGAGTTTTTTACAATTTTTGTATGCGGAGTTCCAAAAAAACACACTGCACGTTTTCAGCCTGTGGGTATTGTTTTCCGTGCGGTGATTTTTGTACAGGGGCCGTCTCTCTCAAACACACGTGTCTTCACACATACGGAGTAGGAAAAACATTGGGCACCAGTCGGCAAGTGGGAAAACGAAAAACGAAACCCCATTTTTGTGCGATAGTGAAAGGTAATTTAGAGTTTCGATTCGTCGACAATGTGGCGTACGGACATTACGAAGTCACAAAAATTACACAACGTCCGGAGAGACGCCTCAAATTGAAGCCGAGTGGAAGTTTCGCCTCATTTTGTGTGCCACTTCATCTGTCACATTGTTTCATAGACGTCTACGTAAGTCACTTTTTTAGGTAAAAAGTTATTTGCGTTTACATCCGAATGCTCTGAAAGTTATAAGAAGAATCTTCCATAAAAAACAAATTAACAAGACTAAGGGTATGTCCCATGTACTCGTAACTTAGCGAACTTACTTTGTATTCTAGCGCGAATGCGCCGAACCCCGTTTTTAAGTGTGCCTATGTGTAAGAACGTAATCGTAACTTACGTTTGTGATTATTGTATACGTCGACAATACCTGTGACGGTTGTCAACGTCTACAATCTGTGTGGTCGCACGTTTTTTTTTGGAACTGCTTATGACGTCGCATGTCTTACCGTGACATTGTAGACGTACCGCATTCCAGCCTGTGCAGTTTCACGGGTGAAGAAGATGCAATTTGCCTTCGCGTCGCCTGTCCGGTCGACGAGAAATGACATTGGAATTTCGAGATCCTTGCAAAAAAGAAATTCGTACAGGATGAAATCAGACAAAACCAAACAAATTGTGTGCTTTTCTTAGTCGTATTAAAGGCAAACGGACAAAACATAGCGAATTTTGTACTTTTCTTTGTCTTTGGAAATCGTATGAAAATTTTTGAGAATCGCGGCACGTGCGAATATATGGTCCTATTTGTTTATCGAAAATACCTAGTTTTAAAACACATCGCGCATGTGTTTTAAACGTAGGTTTGAAGATGACGTTTTTTGTCGTGGAAGTGGGTCGAAAAACACAAGACGACACATTTTCGTACATCCTAAGTTCGAGGATGACGCAGGTTGTACTCTATAAATTTGCGATTCTTTCGTACGGTTTTAGCTTAGGCAGTACGGCAATAAGTTTTACAGGAAAACGACAGAAAAAAACCCTTACTTATGCACATGGGGACATACCCTAAGTTTCGGTTACATTTTTTTTAGAGACTGTTTTTTTTCGTGTGTAATACCACGAAAAGTTTGATTTCAAATTCCTCACAATCCTCTCTTCTCTCCCTTCTCGAAAAGAACTTATCAGTCTTTGGAATCGAATGGTACGACACGATTCCGAACACTATCAACAATCTTCTTCCTTGACCGTCAAAAAAAAATCCACAAAGTCCACAAAAATCTTCGAAAGTGAGTCGATTTATTGCTTTTTCCCAAACGACGAAACCTCCGGAGTCATTCTCTGAAGAAAACGCCTAAAATGCAAGTTCTCCGAATATCCTTTCCGAATCAAATGTTTGGAAAACAGAAGAAGACGAGAGTGCGACCGTCGCGAGATCTTTTTCGGCGAGATACCGAGAAAATAAATTAAATCGATTTCAAATATCGGAAGATCTTTTCGACATTCGAATGTTCCTAATACAGTCGGAGCTTTTTTGCCCGTAGATTGGGAGGATGATTACGATCTTCACGAAGAGGAAGGAGACGAATTCTAATATATATATATATATATATATATATATATACTTTTAGCATTTTAGGTCCTATTTATACGATTAGGTGTTATTTATTTGTACGTATATTTGTGGTCTTAGTCTCAGTTCTTTGGGATTCGTCAAAGTTTAAATCATTCGAAGAAACGAAAGTCGTTGTATTTGAATCAAAACGAGTGGGTTTAGTTCAGTTTTACTATTGTCTCTACTTTTGTTCTGTAATTTCTAGCCTCCGTTTTCAACTTGAGGTTTAGATCGTTATATTGGTGTGTGTTTTGTTTTAACCTGCAGGTTAGTTTTTTACAGGTTCATTTTTCTTGCCGCTTTGTTTTTTTTTTTTTTTTTTATTAGCATAGGTCACATTAGGTTATTTGAGTAAATCCCTAAAAACCGACTTAGTTTTATTGTCGTATTAAGTTTTCGGGTCCAATATATACCATTTCTGGTCAACTAGTATTTTTTAAGTTATTATTAACTTATTGCAGAAAAAAGGAAACTTAGAAAAGGAGATAATGTAGAAAGCGATTTGGATAAGTAAGTGCATTTGCAGTTTTGCTTGAGAAAACAAAATAAGTTTTATGTGATTAAAACCTCCTTGCCTTGCGTAACAATCGTATTTTTTTTCTTTTCAAGAAGTAGAAAATTTGCTTTACATTGATATGAAATAAAAGACACGATAATGATTGCCGTTTAATTTAATGTAGATTTTGTAAAAATAGTGTTGACATAGATAAGAAATAAATTGCTTGAAATTTAAAAATGCTATTATTTTTCTTTTGACAATGTAAAAATGGTTGAAAGTTCTAATTGCACTTCATAACAAAATTTTACTTTCTTTTTCTTTTTCTGGAAGCTTTGACAACCAGCTGAATGTCTCTGTAAAACAAAATAAACTCTTCGCATTTTATTTATTTTTTACCTTTTTTTTCTAATTTGAGTCTTTTTTTATGAGGAAGACAATAAATTATAAATTAGAATCAACAAACTTTATTAGTACAGGGTTTTTGTAGAGGTTTTTGATGCTAAAGCATCTGAGTGCAAGACACGATTTTGATTTTTTCTCTTAAGGTAAAAGTTTGTTTATTGCAAGAGTTAAGCATTCGATGTTGTAAACAAACTGAAGACACTTAAACTCTGTGGTTTATAAATATGATATGAGTGGGTGTTTCTCTCGGAACACGACAATATTAGTGGTTCACCTTCATAATTTTTATCATTTGTATTTGCAGGACCCTCACAGGATAAATTAAAAAGCACGATGGTAAAATATTTGAGTCCGGGGGTACAAAAAGGGTGGCATGGCCAAACCTGAAAACTTACAAGCAGGGCAATAAAAAACAAACACATAAAAATGGCAAGTAGAACAAAAGCACCTAATCTCAAAATGAAAAGCACAGCAACTCACAAAACCAAAACTACAACCCCTAACCCCAACTCAATTAAATATCTATGAAAAGCAACTCTGTAAATCCCCCCAGCCCGGGGGGACACTTGGAGGGAATTCCGGAACACGTCGGCGATCCATAATCGCAATAGTTGATCGAAGGAGAATAGAAGCTTGCACTCGCTCTAAAGCCACAAATAACCGCTGACAATAAAAAGAAATAAGGACTGAAGGAGGATGACGATAAAAAGAAGTAAGGACTGAAGGAGGAGGGATCCCAGGTCCTCGTCGCTCGAAATCACATCAAGCGCAAATACAAAGAAACTTGTCCAACGCAACACCCAAAAAAGCAAAGATCTCGACCGCCATCGGAATAAAGTCATTCATAGGGTTCTGGTGGGCATAATCACACACCTTTGCTTTAGCGGCATCACGAGCCGCCACCCCAACATGTTGATCCGCATGACCAACGACTATAGCCGAAGTAGGGTTCCCCAAAACTATATCACCAAAAATGCAGCGTGGTGCAAGCAAAACATAATCAATCCAGCGAGAGGGAATAATATGAGAAACCTCCCAAGGCACAGAAAAGCCCCCCTCCAAAGCGATAGTCGCAATATTGTTGCGAATAGTGTCGTTTGCTTGGATGAATTCTCCCCCATGGGAGCATTGAAGCAAATCGACACCATCGGGCCCAAAGACACGACCACGGGCGCAAACTAGAGAGCCAAGTAAAGGAGGATGCTGGAAACCCAGGCGAAACCGGAGGGCGGTGGTGAAGTAAGCAGGTGAGAATCGAAGAGTGGACAAAATAGGTGTAGCAAATAGCCAAGACCAAAACCAGGTCCAACACAAGAGAGAAGACAAGCACGCAAAGAATCACAAGGAAGCGCCTCGAGAAACTCGAATTTAATGGCGGCGAAAACCCGATCGGAAATCGATTCTTGGACACACTCAAAGGATTTCGTAATAAGGGTGGAAAAAATCGGCACATCCACTAAGGCATGAGGAGGAAGAGAATGTGACGCGTCCAATAGAAACCGCTGGAAGGCGAACTCACCGTTTAAAACCTAGGTGACCACAGTGGCTAGAACAGGGGTGTCCCAAGCCAAGAAGCGGGAAACAAGAGGGGAGGCAATAAGGCACTAACTTCCCAAATAGGCAGCGGGAGAAACACAGACAATCGATAATAGACCTAATTCCCCTGCATAGACAAGGAGGGATACCTGAATGCGGGCCGAAGGCGCAAACTCACGATCGAATGCCCCACAACCTAAGAGAGTGTGAAAGATGTCCATGAGGCGATCATCAAAGGATGAGAGAGATGAGACAAACATCGTGGTGGGAGGGGGAGGACGAGTAAGGTAAAAAGAGTTGTGGGGGAAACACCTAGTTATCATAACAAAATTCACTTGGTATTGGGAAGGTGAGGAAAGTCTTCCACGTGGGGCAAATCTGTTTGTAGAGCATCATCAAGAAATTGGGTCACAAAAGTATTCGAACCTAGGGGGCAACCCAACACACGAATGCCATCGGAGGGAGGAGGAGGAGTTTGAAAACCAAGAGGGGGAGTAAAGGAAAGTGGAAAATCCTGAGGGGACCAAATAACACCCTTCGAAGGTTAGAATGAAAGGTTAAGTTCGGCTAAACGTTCCCTGAAAAAATTATACGTCGGCACGACTTGATCCTTAGCCCCAAAATGTGGATACCATCTGTAACCCATGGGAAAAGGCAAGAAGGGAAAGCGGTTGCGGAAGCACGAAGGGCTTGGTAATAGGCAAGGGCTAACAAAGGTCCACCAAAAGGGTCGCCTTGGCGAGTGCCCGTAGCAGTAGAGAGAGGAATGAGACCACCGTCAGCCGAGAAAGAAAGTGTTGAAAAGTATTTTCTTGTTATTTGTCCTAGTCGCCACTTTAAGTCTACATATTTGTTGGAGTCACTAAAACTTAGGCTGCCATGGCTTCCTTCATGCGGTCAAGGAGAAACGCTAGAGAAAGAAGCAGATTAGCCTTTGACAAAAAGATATGTGACCGGACCGGGATTTGATCTTGGTCCTACATAGTCATCGCCGATCAAACAATCATCCTCCTTATCTGCACAGTGGTAAATGAATCGTTATATATATAGGGTATGATAGCTATATAAACAGTAACGCGTTAACAAATTCATTTAACAGAACCAAACTGACGAAGTGGCACATGTAAATTGACGAAATGCATAGACCCAAATCCTATCTTATAAAATACCTTGATCGAACGGTCATCGTTGCAGCAGCCAACCCCGAATGAATTCTTAGCAGCTTTCGGAGACAGTGTCACGCTATGCCACGTGGCAACCTATCACTAGACACCAAAGAAGACAAGAGGAGGAACCACGGCTCTCGAGCTGACAAGCGTCACCTAAAAGGCCATGTCATGCCGCATCACGTCGGCGCACCCAATTATATTTATTTGCATGGAAATGGTCCTTCAAAAAGGTCGCCACACTAATTTATACTGGGGTATGTTGCGGTGGGGACAGTATCGTACACATTTCGGTTTGACGCCGTGGAATCCGCGAGCAGTTTAGATTCTGCCCGCGAAGTCGTCAGTCGCCGGGAATCTCGCAAACCGACTTACTTTGCCGGCCGGGATTTTCGCGAACCGACATACTTTGCCGGCCAGAATTTCTCGCGAAACGACTAAAATTGCTGCCCAAAGTATTTCACAAACCGACCTACTTCGCCGGTCGGAATTCACACTACCAATTTATGTCGATGTACAGTCGGCCGCGAACTGAAACATAAAATCAAAATGATGTCGACGCCAGCGTGGATTCGAACGCGAATCTACGACCACGAAGCACACAGACAAATGGACGATCTGGATGCGAACTGCACCTGTCGACGCTGATTGGTCCATTTTAAGTCGTGGACCCTTGGAGGTCGCACGCATTCACATGTAGCGTAGGAAGGGTTTTTATCCTTAGGCTGTAGATTTTGTAACGCAAGGCATATGATTCTGGTCGCCTATTGGCCAGAATCCAAACTAGGGGCAGACGACTACATAGAACGCATGTATGTACAGTAAGTTAGACGCTCAGCTGTAGACTTTTTACGTAGTGAATTTTAGGTGAATTCGGTGCTCACAATTTCAAGAGCACAAGAATTCATGTTTTCATTCTTTCTTTTTCTCAGTTTGGAAGATTTGACCTAAACTTTGAGGATTTTTCTTGTGAAATTGTCAGGATAGTTTTAGTGACTATTTTTCTGGTCATTAAGCGTTCTGCTGCTTAGCTCTTACTTTCTTTCTTTGTAATCTGCCTTGCAATTTAATCTACGCGGCTCAAGCCAAAGCCTAACCGGTTTCCCTTCACTTCTTCGCTAGTCCTATAAAGCGGATTGCTGCTCAGCCTTCTTTCTCAGGCTGTTGCTGAACCTTGGATTGTGATTGGAAAGTTTTGGGTTTGCTTGTGTGGTTTACTAGGGGATAGTGGATTAGGGTTGGCTTTCCTTATATGTCTTGTGTGTGACTAAATGTGATTATCTCAGATTTGCTCGCAGTTTGCTACATTTTCAGTTTTTGTGTTGTGATATTGAGTTAAATCTTTATTTATTGAACTCCTGTAAGGAATATAAACTGACCAAGGAGCCTAGTGGCTATCTGTTGGCTTAATAATAAACCGATCCTCCTAGCTTCTTCTCTCATCCTACCTTGATTTTTCTGGTGATATGTTTATTTGCTGCTTGCTGCTTGTATATAATTAATCTCACTTGTTTTCTGAGATTTTCATGACTTTCTCGCTTATTTCGTTATCATTTATCTTTCAGCTGGTAGTGTTGCATGTTTATCATAATCTTTGTCACATGCACGACATCCTACTTTTTCCTTCCTTTTGCATCTAATGGTCTTTTGTCTTCTCCTGTAAGTATTTTCCACAATTTCTTTGGAGTAAAGGTTCCTTGAATATATCTCATCCATACTGGATAATTATTTCCATTTAAGATAATAGTCTTAGAAGACACCTTATAATCTGACTCTTCATATGAACTTGACTCATCATCATCATCAAAAAAGGGTACTTTCATTTTGCCCCTTTTACTCTTCTTAGAACTCTCATCATCTGAATTGCCCCCAAAGGTAGGAGTTTTATCGAAAGATTGTCCATCTCTTTTTGCCTGGAGAAATTCGTAAAGTTCCTCCATAGTTATTGGATCAAACTGAATTGTGAGACTCTCCTTCGCCATTGATAGACTCTCTGATTCTCCAACTCCAAAAGTGACTTCAGTGTCTTCTCTCTTTGCGGAAAAATCCTCCACCATCACCTATAAACTCTTAGTCAATTCTCAACTCCAATCTAAATAAACACTGCTCCGATACCAAATGATAGGAATAAGAGACAATCGGAATGCGCTCACAAATACTTAAATGTCTTAATGCGGAAGCGAAACTGAGATCAAATCAAACATTATAAAACATTGAAATCTCATAATCCAAGATAGAGAGAAATTAAATACTCAATAACATAAGCTCATATTAACTCAATCCTTAAACATTACACTTCTCTTAATTCATTCCTCCTTAATTGACTCTTGATTGATTCCTAAATTGTTATATCTAACTCACACGATTGGCTTTTTAACTTATCTGTAGAAACAATATAGAACACTAACTCTAGAAGTGTCTAAATGTACTTAGACGTAAATGTGGTACAAAACAAAATGAAACTACTAGAAACCAAACTTACAATGCTGTACGACAAAATTAACTTATGCGAAACGAACATACTAGATGTACGTCGCGTGAAATAAAACTTCCCGAAGTATTAATCTAGAACTTAACCGAAACGAAATCAAATCTAATCGTGTACGTGTGAAAAGTATACGAAC
The DNA here is from genome assembly GCA_037447655.1 of Zygnema cylindricum. Lineage (NCBI taxonomy): Eukaryota > Viridiplantae > Streptophyta > Zygnematophyceae > Zygnematales > Zygnemataceae > Zygnema > Zygnema cylindricum. Next base: position 256,584 of record JBBHKE010001197.1, read on the forward strand.
GAAATAAAACATCAAAATATACGAAACAAAACCGAATTCGCAAACCGACGCACGGAGTACTAAATGAAACCAAACTAATTACGCGAAGTGACGAGAGACCAAATCTAAACCACAATAAATACGAACCAACGTAAACGTAGATTCAAAAATTGTACGTCTTAACAAAACTGAACCCTGATAATACCATTGAGAGATATAAGGCTCGGTTGGTAGCAAAAGTGTTCACCCAAAAAGAAGCGATAGATTATTAGGAGACTTTTGCTCCGGTGGTTTGGTTCCCATCAATAAGGATTCCCCTCACTCCAGCGGCAGCAAAAGACATGGAAATACACAAGATGGATATTAAGACCGCCTTCTTCAATGGTGAGCTAGAGGAAGAAATCGCCATTCGCCAACCACAGGGGTTTGTAGAGGAAGGAGAGAAGAGCAAAGTTTGCCGAATCATGAAGTCCTTATATGGACTAAAGCTAGCTCCTTGACAATGGAATAAAAAACTAGATGTGTTTCTCACCAGCATGGGATATATCCGTATCAGTTTTGACCATTTTATTTATATGTTTGAGGATGAGAATGGTGTTGTTTTCATTGCAATTTATATGGATGATTTGTTGGTGTTAAGTAAGTATATAGAAAAGATCAATAAGCTAAAGAAAGAACTTAGACGCGGATTTGACATGAAGGATTTAAGGGACGCAAGATACATCTTAAAAATTCAAATGGAATGAGATAGAAAAAAAAAAGATTATCAGTCTTACTTAGAAAGAAGCTATATGAAATATGTTTGAGAAATTCCTGATTGAAATGGCAAACAATTGTCCCCTTCCCATCGACTTGAAAAAAATAAGTGATGGGAGTGTAGAAGGAGTGATAATATTAGATGATCAAATGAGAATAGAAGAAAGACAGTTTATGAATTTCACGTGCAAACTTACTACTTAATTCTATAAAGTGAAAATGACGTTTCGTACTAAAATTGTATGAAACGAGCCATAGCGCGTACCAAAAATACTTAATGACTCATTAGTACTTTATAAATTTTATGCCTGAAATTACACTTCTAATTTGACTATTAACCCGCTACGACGAACACTCATCTGCTATTTTGACCTCAAGCTGTCGCTTATATTTCCCAATCGCAATAACTTTTCAAATTCAACTCCAATTTTGGCGATTCTTTTGAGGATGTATACGAAATTTGTAATTCTATATTCCAAAATCTTAAATACTCATTTATGCAAAATTTCCATCCTTAGTAAATGTTACATCATCCATTTTTTATTTTTAACTGACCTCAGTTTAAAACATATTTCACTCGTAAAACGGATGTCAAGTTCGTGTGCCTTCCAAGCACGCCAACTTATATCCTAGATTGCCGGAACCCCTTTTTCCCGTATGGTCATCGGCTTATAGATGTTGAGGCGTAACAGAACAGCCGAGATTCCTCTGTTTTCCACAATGAGCGCGACACAATTTGGTTTATGCCTAACAGAGGCAGGACGACCAAGTTATTCTACTCCCAAGATTGCAATTTCACCACCTTCAAACAGTTTCCCACATCCCTAGCGGAGGGTACATTGTTGATTTTCACGTAAATTTTAATATTTCAATCTAGATTATGATGTAAGACATCAGTTGGTCTTTATTTTAGGTCTAACCGGCTTTCGGTTCATTAATTACCTTAGGTTAAAGTTCGGCATTTCAGTGCAAACTAATTTCCTTTTGATAGAATTAGTGGATCCGATTTGCAATCTCAGTTCCAGACTTAGCCAGAGGCTCAAGTATAACTTTTAGAACTTTTTGCTTTGCGTGTGGTACGACCTTATTTGTCCTATATCAGTTTGATAGCAATTGCTATTTGCTTATTGGCTCGTTGTATTGCGTTGACCTTTTGGATATGAAACTAGACAAACTATGTTGTATAAGGCATTTGGGGTCGAATGAGGCAGGTTGCTGTTTTAGTACTATCTTTGAGAAAACCTTTAGAAAATTCCAGCAAACTTCTTTTTTGAAAAATTTTGTTTGTTATGTGATTGTGACCCTATTGCCATCTTCGATTGCATTTGTTCTTTGTGGAAATCGTAGTTCGGTTGGGTAGTTGGCACTATCTTTCCTTTTTGGGCGATTTGGGACTTGTGGCTATTTGATACCGAGAGGGGTCTTCCTGGTTCCAGGTTGTGGAAACCGAGGAGTTAAGGAGGACATTACCTATTTCGGTGTCTTGAGGAGAGATTGCGTCTCCTCTTGTTATCAGCGTTGCCTTTGGTGGTATGTTGAGCTCGCTTCTTATTATTCTAAATTCTATCTTTATCTCTATTTTTTTTCTAGGGCAAGGTGATATTGTTAATTATGAATCAGCTAATTATTCTTATATATATATCCGTTATTTTTTGTGGAAGTGCCTTTGTTCCCTCTTTGGTAGTCCATTTTGGGCTTCGGTTGGGATTCAGCCGGGGTCGGCAACCAAAATCATTTGGACCTGAACAGTGGGTATTGAGGGAATCATGATTAGACTTCCTACAGAGCATGGAATCTTTGTAAGACTTCTTGCGGAGCAACACAGTACTTAAACAGCCACCTGTCTCTTTCGGCCTAGAGGGGATAAGAGCTTCAGTTTAGCGAACCTCATCTTATTTGGAGGAGTTATGGTTGCAATTTGGGTATATTTTTTGATCATTCATTACTTCAAGGGAGGAGGAGAGGTTCAGGAGAAAGGCGTTTTGGATAACGGATTTGGAGAGTAGGATAGACTAGAGGTACTAGTATTGGATCGTGAGTCTCAGATGTCCGAGGAATACGTCCCGGTTGCATCTTTTTTTGATTCTCCGCTAAAGAGCTAGTGTGGACGTCCTCTCCTACCCCTCCAACTAGCCTAACTCCTGAGCAGTTCCCATTGTCGACCGAGGCTGCCAAAGCCCAAGCTCGGGAAAGGAAGAAGTCGTCTCTTATTGCTTGCCATTGTCTGCCGAGGTTGCGAGCGCCCAAGCTGTGGAAAGGAATAAGTCGTCTCCTATTGCTCGCCAGAATGGGTTGGCCCATAACGAGACATTTTTGGGACACTTCCCTGAAGTTGGGCTTTATACTAGGGTTAAGGTTCCTAAGCTTCAGATCCCAATAGACCTTGAGATTTTGGCGGATCCTGGTAGGCCGAGTCGAAAAGAGCTGTTGGCCCTTCACAATTTAAACCAGTTGAAGGTGAAAAAGGGGTTCGTTCAAAGAGTAGCCTGCACCGATTGAGCGCTCGTAGTTAGGCCGGTAGGAGGGGTAGTGGAGATTCGGAGTAGCTCTTCAAAACTCAGTTCTTCTAAGTCTGCACCAGAGCAAAATTGGAGGGATCCTACTTCACATCCCCCGGTAGCTCAATCCTAGAACATGGTCACCAGCAGGCCGTCCAAGGGTCGCACTACTTCTTGTAACCAGGAATGAACCAGCAAGCAAAGCTCCCAAGAGATCTGGAGGGGGAAAATATTTGATCACAGCGACAGCAAAGGCTGGTTCACTTCCATGGTTAAGAAAGAGATGTTCCCTCCTCCCACAACAGCCGCAAATGAAAAGTCCCCTCCAAATACCCCAACCGTTCGACCTTTGGGGGGGATTCTGGAAGACAAAACCTGCCGATCAAGAGGTATCGTGTCTAGGTATAGCAAACTTGACCAGGGTAGTCAGCAAGGCTTAGTAATTGGTAAATGTTTTGGCCACAGAAGGTAAGGCTAAGGCAGGGGCCGGACCCGTCAACGTAGATTGGAAAGTAGTAGAGGCTAAAAGACGAAATTCGTGGGAACAGGAGTTGAACCTTATTTAAGAACCGTGGCGTAGGTCCACTAGGCTTCTCAGCGAGCAGATGCTCACTTTCTCGGAGGACCAGTTGAGGGAACAAATTCCATCTTGGGGACGCCACTAGGGATGCCTACCTCCGAGACTGATCGGGATACGCCTCTTCAATGGGAAGGGGGGGAAACCACACAGATACCCCTCTTCATCAAGAGGGGGGGGAAACCACAAGACCAAATGGGAAAGGTTTGGGTGTAGATTCCCGTCTTGAACGTGCTGCTTCTTAATTAAATGACAAAGTTTGCCTATTTATACAAATGCTCTCTGGGAGAGAGGCGACTACCTACCAAAATTCTAAGTCCTATTTCCTCTCTAAAACCCTTTTTAGTAAAATACGGTCCAATCATAAGACTGTACCATACATGAAGTACAAGTACCGGAGTACTTTATGTATGGTAACTCTTCTACATGGCCAAAACAGTGACATTTGTCACATCCGGATTTGTTGTCTTGCTCTTCGAAGATTCCGAAAACCCGTACGATGCTGCCACGTGTTATTCGAAGTGGCGGCTTGCAGAAAACAAAAAAAATGCCCTTTCCGCGATATTGGCTCCTATCACGGCAGTTCCATGAAGTCCAGATTGAATATTTGTCGTTTAAATAAAAGTTCGCAGCATTTATTTCGTGCGGTACTATAGTACACAACTTGTTCTATGTTCTATCATACTATTTATTAGTTAAACAAAATATCCTATTTGTAAACATTTATATAACTGTCAAACCCTATAAAACTCATCCATAGACCAAGACTTAAAGGACAAAGCTAATTGCTACTAGGTTTGACAAACCGTAGGTACCAAGATCAATTCTTGGGTCTGTCAGACTCCTTTTTGGTAAATCTACCAGTTTCTACCCTTGTCACTCTAAAAGACCTACGCAGCCATGACTCTAACTCCCTATCCAAGCTTTCAATGACTGTAACAAGTGTGGGGGCTTGGAGAAGGGAGTTAGAGGCAGACCTCCTATTCCTTTTTCTATTCTAAAACAAACCTAGATAATACACAAATATCAACACTCCCTTAATTTTCTAATCTTGTATTCTTCTCAGCTTAAAAAAAAGAAAACAAAACTCCCCCCTTTTTTTTCTTTTTCTTTTTCTTTTCCTCTCATAAAACTTTAAGTGACTACCCCCGTGTTTATAGAAGTATATTAGACAAGCCAAAAAAAACCTTGCAGCTTGTTTATCAAATATTTTATTTAGCATCCCATTTTTCATAAATCCGAACAAAGATTTTATCCACCTCATCTCTTTTCCATCCACACAAAATCCATTTTTCTTCTTGCAATTCAAACAGCCAGCCCCATCTCCAATGTGCAACACACACCTTGATGCTAACCCTTTTACATGCACACCTACATAGATGGCGTCACTCCCATTAATGATGTTATAACCATTACCCCCCAAATCTATCTTTATATCAAGAGTCCCCACTAAGTTCCTCATAAAATCTACATCTTCCGAACTCATATTTTTATCCATGATAATTACCCCATTTTTTGAACTTTCCTCACTCTCTCCCACGGAATTATTTCCACTGTCACTTTCTATTGTTATTCCCAAAATATTTTTCTCCTCCCCTAAAATTTTAATCAAATATTCCTCTTCTCCCCAACCCTTTAGAGCCCCTTTTAGATTTACTTTTCCCTTTTCCTTGGAATCCGTTGAAGTCTCCTTTTCCGACCAGTTTTCTGTTTCCAAAATATCTATGAAACTATCCTCAATAATTTGAACTCCCTTAATTTTATCCTCTCTCTTTTATTCCCTTATACCTCCAAAAAAACACTGTTGCTTTCGTGGAATTTTTGTGTGTTTTTCTTTCTTTCCCATATTACCGATGCAAAGAAGCTCCAAAATATCTTCATCCTCGTTCTCCTCTTCCCCTTGTTCCTCCTCATCAACATTCCAACTTCTAAATTCCTCTAAACAATGACACTCCTCCATAAAGTGACCTGGCTCCCTACAAAAGAAGCAATCCCCTTTTTCAAAACTCCCCTTTCTTTCCTCTTCCTCTCTTTCCACCAATATTCCGATAAGGTTTACCTTTGTCTTTCTTCCTCTCATCATGATTCCGATCGTCACTGCTGTTCCTCTCATTACGCTTCTGCCAATCACCACCAGCTGTTAGTGCATTCACCCTGTTACTTCCTCTAAGAAGCTCTAAAGTGCTTTCCCTCACAAAAATTATCCCCATGGTAATGCTCCAAGTGTATAAAGAGCCATTCATTTCCTACATATGGTTAATGATGTTTTTTTACTCATTTTGGAGTTTCATGATTAGTGTTTTAATCTTCCTCTCCTCATATTCTACATATCCCGCACTAGCAAGCTTAACATATATTGCAGCAATATCATTGCAAAACTCTATCATGCTAACGCCTTTATAACCATAGGCCTATATTTCCTGTTTTACTAACTGCTGCCTTTGTATAGTCTCACTCTTATAAATCTGTTTTAGTGTTTCCTAGATTTCTGAAGACTCAGTTAGAGTTAAATGAGTGATTGTATAGAGTTAGACACATTTCTAAGCATGAGATATTTTGCTATAGTAATCTTACTGTCAGTTTCTTCAGTTTTAGTTATAACCCCTATAAGTGGGACCGTAGCCGAGAGCCTAGCTCCCCTCATCATAGGTATTCCTTTTCCTTTCTTCCCTTTTCCCCCTTCCATGGCAATGATTTTTCCATCACCTTTCGTTGCATCTGAAATTTGGTTGGTTTTTCTGGGAAGCCCCAAATGAATCTTCGTTGTGAGCTCCACCAAAGCCTACTGGCGGACACCTCACTTGTCTCAAAAAATTTCTCAATAAGTGATTTTCGAAAAGCAATCCCTCTATCGTAAACTCCCAGTAAGTGAAGTCTGTTCGATCAAACATAGGCACCCTAGATGGTGGGCCCATAACCTGAAACTCTAAGACCTCCATTGGTCCTCAAAAAAGGCAACTCTTAAGAAGCTTACCTCGTTAATGCCGACTCCAAGTTTATACAAACCCAAATGATTGACCCCTTGAAAATCAGAACATCAATACAACTTTACCCCTGTGAAATAAGACTTTTTAAGTGCTCAGTTCCACCACAAAATGCAAAGTTAGAATATGAGTTTTGGACATATTCTCCCACTTTGACTTTCCCTTAGAAATGCAGCCACCCTGGAAAGAAAAAACTCTGACCGACTACTCTCCTCTGTAGCCTAGACTCCCTTGAGTTCGCAGCAAAAAGAATCAATGAATTTGGTCAACCGAGTGAGTTGTAATTAAATTGCAAAGTTTGCCAATTTATTCAAATGGTCTTTGGGAGAGAGGAGACTACCTACCAAAAATTCTAAGTCCTATTTCCTCTCTAAAACTCATTCTACTGAATTACGGTCCAATCATAGGACTGTACCGTACATGAAGTACAAGTACCAGAGTACTTTAAGTACGGTAACTGTACTACATGTCCAAGACAATGACATTTTTCACATCCGGATTTGTTGTCTTGCTCTCCAAAGATTCCGAAAACATGTACGATGCTGCCATGTGTTATCCGGAGTGGCGGCTTCCAAAAAACGCCAAAAATGCCCTTTCCGCGATATCGACTCCTATCACGGCAGTTCGATGAAGTCCATATTGAATATTTGTCGTTGAAATAAATGTTCGCAGCATTTATTCGTGCGATACTATAGTACACAACTTGTTCTATGTTCTACTGTACTATTTATTAGTTAAACAAAATATCCTATTCGTAAACGTTTATACAACTATCAAACCCTATATTACTCATCCATAGTCAAAGACTTAACTGATATAACTATCAAACCCTATATAACTCATCCATAGTCCAAGACTTAACTGACAAAGCTAACTGCTACTGGGTTTGACAAACCATAGGTACTAAGATCAAGTCCTGGGTCGGTCAGACTCTTTTTTGGTAAATCTACTAGTTTCTACCCCTGTCTCTCTAGAAGACCTACGCAGCCATGACTGTAACTCCCTATCCAAGTCTTCAGAGACTAAAACAAGTGTGGGGGCTTTGAGAAGGGAGTTAGAGGTAGACCGCCTATTTCTTTTTTTATTCTAAAACAGACCTAGAAAATACACAAATATCAACAAGCCACTCTTCCTCCATCGCTTCCACATTCACCCCAATTAGTTTTTGTTTTAGTTTCCCAATTAATTTGAGGATTATGTTCACTCAACCAAGGCTTCCCTAGTTTCACTCTCCAAATTCATTATTTCACACACAACATTCATTTTATGACTTTTGATTTCAACTCCTATTGTGTCAGTTTGTAAATCTAATGTGGACTATTACCATTTGCCACTTGAACATGTAAATTTTTTCCCTTTATGACTGTAGGAATTATATTTTCCTCTACAAAATTTTGTGAATTATAATTATAGGTGGCACTTGAATCTTCAATAACACTTAATGGTTTTCCTTCTATCAAAGAGTCTAATCTAATCAAATTGTGTCTGGTGTATGTCCTACCATAGGTCTGTCCTACCATAGGTCTGTTGATAAGAATTTTATTAGGAGGATTGTTAAAACTTGAGTGTAGTCAAAATCAAAACAAATTCAACTATTCTAGCCTTTCCATTCATTAGCTTGCCCTACAAAGTTAACTCTTTGATACCTAGATGCGGTTGACTAAAATGAGGAATTTCAGCTAGTCTCTTATGGGCTTCATACTCATCTAGGTATAATGTAATATATTCCTAAAGACCTTCACTAACATCAACTAATTTAAGACTCAATATTAGTACAAACCTTAGCGTAATGATCTGGACCTCCACATTTCAAACAAGTGACATTCTTTTTAGGTTTTGTGCTTTGTTTGCTGAAATGTCCCTACTCTCTAAAATTATAACAATTAATATTATTCAATTGTGCACACTTAAAAGCTTTATGACCCTATTTTGGGCGGACAGTGCATGTGGGAAAGATAAGATTAGGTTTTTAACATTAATGCTTGATTTATCACTCTTAATGTATCTTTCTATATTGTGAAATTTGTTTCCTGCATTAACACTCTCTCCACCCCTCTGATTCTCCATGATACCCCCTGATGATAGTTTGCTTGTTCAAAAGACGTGCATTAACACTCTATCCACTCCGTTATTCCGCCTTAAAGTAGTTTGCCTATTTAGAAGACCTGCATTCAAACCTTCTTCCTCAAATTCTTCTTCACCCAACTTTAATAATTAATTGAAATTACCTCATACTGATTTGGTTTCCCAATTACACCCCAATTAATATTCTAATTTCAATGCTTTATCTTGTAATTCTTTCAAATTATGACATTTCTAATGTTTTAGTTCCAATTCACAATAGGATTCAAATAACTTAAGAAATTCAACTTAACCATTTTAGGATTCAGAAAATTTAAGAAATTCAACTTAGCCATTTTAGCAGTCAATGTGAATACTAGATGAGTCAAATTGCACAATATAATCTTTCATTGATCAAATGTGCTTATTGTTTAGCCACTTTTCTTCCATCTGTTAAGATTAAATATTGAGAACTCATTTAGCGACGAGACATTCTCGTAGCTAAAGTAGCGACGACCACCGACGAAGTAGTTACGTCGCTAGATATTTGAAGTGACGTAGAAATTGTTTGTTTGTTTCGTTTTGCCTAAGTTTCGGTTGTACCATACAAGTGACATGGAAATTGTTGGTTGTTTCGGTTCACGTAAGGTCTAGTCGTACCGTGTAGTTGAAGTCGGTTTGAAGTTGACTTTTCTAGTCGTACCGTGTAGTTCAAGTCAATTCGCAATTATCGGTCGTATATTTTAGCACATTGACCCTTACGCGTTTCTAGTTGTGTACATATATATTTGATAAGGGTTAGTGGTTCATTTTTCTTTTTGGAGGCGTAGATTATTATAGAAGAGTAGAAAGATCAACACCTAAAGGAGCTTTATTTTTTGGTTGCGTTACTCGCAACTCTTGCCAGTATGGTGGAGAAAGGGAAATCCTCGGCGAAACCTAGTGGAGGAGTTATTGGAGGAGTTATAAGGACATAGTATGATGAGCTTGACGAATGGGGGGATAAAAATGTGAAGATGGACGAGGATATGTTTGAACGCTTTCAAGGAGATGATGGCGATGGAGGTGTAAGTGGAGACTCCCACAACTTAAAATAAATAAAGAAAAAGAAGGGAAGATCTAAACTCTATGAGGCGGAAGAGAAGGAGAGCAAATATTTTTATCTTAAAGTGTTTTATAAGACTATCATCTTCACGGGTTCCAACTATGCAATTTGGAAGAGATACATTTGAGGAGCATTCACACCGAAAAAACTTTGGGACATCGTGATTGGGGAAGAGACGCGACCGCATCCTTCTATCGATCCAGCTAGAGCAAAGAAGTGGGACAAAAAGATATGGCAGCCTCCACAACACTAATACAAGGTTGTGCTAGTTCTATGCATGAACATGTTCTAACTCATGATAGGGCCTATGATTATAACACCGCCTTGCAAAATACGTTCAAAAAGGGGTTTGAGGCAAATACAAATTATCTTTTTGAAAAGAATATTGGGTTTAGAATGAAGGAGAATGTGTCCATTGATGATGGAGTAAAAAGGTTTAATGTTATCATAGAACAACTTAACTCACTCAATAACTTCCTTGCAAATAAAGAGAGGTTGTTTGTTTTCATGAGGAGTCTTCCAAGCAAGTTTGCGATAGCAAAGAATGTCACCAAGGGGCGAGAGAAACCAACAATGGCACACGCTATTAACCACTTGAAGAGTACGGAAAAGGAGAAGGCAACATTGAAAGAGGAAAATAAGGGGTCATCTTATCGAAGTTATCTGAAAAAAGATGACGGAGGAGCTTACAGCTTTAACGGACCTAGAGGGAGAGGAGGCGGACCTTGTAGACAAAAAGGCAACCCAGGGAGAGGATCATATCAACGTGATACCTCTCACATGACATGTTACAATTGTAATGAGATTGGGCATGGGTCATTTGAATGCCTAAACAAAAGCAAGCACTGAACCATCTGTCAGAAATGGGGACATACTAGTCGCGGTTGTTATAGGAATAAGGGAAACAAACGTGGAGGGGGACAATTTAGAGGCAAAGAATTTATAGGAGGTAGCTCATCAGGTAGAAGGGGATTTTGTTGGGGATGGGTGGATGGAACAAGAACAGGAATTATTTGTTTCACTTATTGAGGAATCACTGGAAAAGAAAGAGGATGTCTTAGTTCACACCCGAAGGAAAGAGAACAAGGGGAAATTTAACAACTAGATTATAAACTTAGGTGCTACGCATCATATGTGTTCAGATCTAGGACTATTCACAAAAACCAAGAAGCTCACACTATTTACTGACATCAGGAAGCTCACAGTGCCGAAATCCATTATAGTGACTATTGGATCTATGATGGTTATTGACACACTGAGAACTGTACGCTTAGACCTATCGACACAAGATAAAGAAAAGACAACTAGAGTTAGAGTTAATAGAGTACGTTTTAACAATGTGCTTTATAACATAAAAGGGTGCATTAATCTCTTAAGTGTCCCACAAATTCAAAATAAAGGTGGAAAGCCACATGCTTGGAAGGAGGTAGAATCATTTTGAGTAGTAAAATAAAACCGAGGTAGAATCATTTTGAGTAGTAAAATAGGACCATTTGCAGAGGGCGTTGTGACTAAAAACATGCAAAGTAACTTTATTTAGAAGAAACCAGAAAATAGGACGGCGGATGAAAAATGACATCTCCATTCGGCAAAGGTCAACAAGGAGGACCACACGTTGTGGCACCATCGTATGTGTCACACTTCAGAGAATAACATTAAGGAGATGATTTGTCATGGTGGGGTTCGCGAACTAGACGTGGTGACAAGAGAGAAGGTCATTGGATGTTTTGGATGCACAAAAGCGAAACATAAAAGGAAGCCTCATCCGGTGAAAGATCCTCAATTTAAGGCGAATGACCCTCTAGATCTAGTCCATGTTGATCTTTGTGGGGACAAACATCCAAAAACCATTGAAAAAAAAATACAATATGGTGATAGTTGATGATTTTTGGAGGAAGATATGGGTGTATTTTTTAAATGCAAAGTCAGACGCATTACAGATATTTAAATAATTTGTGGTCATGGTTGAGAGGAAAAGTGGGAGGTAGGTAAAAGCACTACGATCACACCGTGGAGTTGAATTTCTTTCCTTCGCTGAGTATTGTAAGGAGACGCAGATTAAGTAGCAATTCACGACTCTTTATTCCCCACAATTGAATAGAATAGCAAAAAAGAAAAATCGGACATTGCAAGAGATGGGGTTGGCTATGCTCTATACGACACAACTCACGCATCTCTTTGGGGAGAGGTAATCAGGGCGACTTATCATATTACCAACCGAAGAATAAACTCGGCTTTAGGCAACAAAACACCGGAGGAACTTTGGACTGGATAATTACCTACGGTAAAACATTTAAGAATTTGGGGATGTGAGGCTATGGGGTATGTAGAGGAAAGTAACCGGGAGGCAAATTTTGCGGCACTGTCAAGGGAAGGATACTTTGTGGAGTATATTGAGAACTCAATGCAGTATCGGATTTATAACCGTATCACCTGAAGGGTCCAAGAGTCTAAAAATGTTGAATTTCATGAAAATTTGGAATAGATGGTGAAAGGAGCTAATGAGTCCAAACAGGCTCAGGATTACGAGGAGGGAAGTCATTATGAGAAATTCACAAGAGAGGAGGAGGAAAAGGAAAAAATCTTAATGGAGGTAGGGACAAAGAAAAAAAAGCGATTTGTAGAGGAAAATTTGGAGAAAGTTCTGACATCTAAGCTCACCAGCAATGAATCACAAGGGAAAAGGTCATTAGAGAATCATAAACTCAGGCAAACAAAATGACATCAGAAGAGACACCCTCAAAGAAGAGGGCGATGACAAGATTGAGAGCAGCGATTTGGATAAGGAATTTGCAGAAGACGTACGGAGAATTAAGAGAGTAACAAAAGGAAAGGCACTGGAAGGATTCTCATCAAGACAATCATATAAAAATCAAACCAGTTATCAGAGGGCAATTTCCGAAATTAGAGAAAGAAAGGCGGAATCCTTCCTCTTGTGAAAGGAAATTATAGAAAATTGTCCGACCAATCCTCAACCATATCAAGAGTCTATAGACTCGGATGGATGAGAAGAGAAGTGGAAACCGACGTTTATATAAAAGATTAATTATGTGAGAGCAAATGGGTGTTTTGAAAAAGTAAACTTACCAGTTAGTAAGAATGCGATCCATTCAAAGTGGGTTTTGAAAACAAAGACGAGAGCCATAAGAGAAATTCTTAAGTATAAGGCAATATTAGTATGTAAGGGCTTTTAGTAGAAAGAAGGTTTTGACTATTCAAAGAATTTTGTTCCTATTGTTAAGTTTGATTCTTTGCGAGCAATTATTACAATGGCTTCGAAAAAAATAATGCAAATCCAATAGATGGATGTTGAGACAACTTTCTTAAATGGTGAATTAAAGGAGGAGGTGTACATGCAAATTCCCAAAGGAGTTCTTGGAAAAAATGGTAAAGTATGGAGGTTGTGGAAAGCTTTGTATGGTTTGAAGCAGGCGCAGAGAACATGGAACCATAAACTTTAGAAGGTTTTACTAGTTTTGGGATTTAAATTGCTTACTACAGATTGTGGAGTGAATATTCGGGGAGAAGGTTGGGACATGATAATTTTAAGTGTATACGTAGATGACTATATTTCCATTTTTCACAACTTGGATTTATAGGGAGAATTTAAGGTTGATTTTTGGAAGTATTTAAGAATTACAGACTTAGGAGATGCACAATACATTGTGGGACTTTATGATTCAGAGGAGGAGGAACAGAGACATTAAGTTAAGTCAAGAACAATATGCAAAAGAGATACTAGAATGATTTGGGTTCTTAGATTGTAAGCCACTTGGAACTCCCCTTGATCCTCGTGACAAGCCTTCTAACTTTGTTAAAAGTCTCGAGGTTGATGCTCCGTATAGGGGGGCGGTCGACATTTTGATGTATTTACGTGTCAGTACTAGGCCTGACATAAGTGCCGCAGTGAGTGTGGTTGGTGTGTATTGTGGGAATCCGAAAAAGATCCATTAGGAGGCAGTGAAGAGAAACTTTAGGTATTTGGCTGGAACACTTTTGAAAAATGGTATTTTAATTTTTATCTTTTTGGTCTTATGTTACTCTATAGTTCTCATATTTGTCGTAATCACTGAGAACTAAAAGGCAACCATGGCAATATCACGCAGACATGCAGATAGGAAGGTAAGAAGACTGGTAGAAGATAAAGCCCAGACAAAGGATAGCCTGCCAGCAGCAAGATTTGATCCTGAGACCTATGGATAATTGACGTACCGCGAAGCAGTGTGCTTAATCCAGCAGGTCTTGCTTAAATGTTACTTCAATTCCATGTGATAATTATTTAATTCATGAGGCGACGAAATATGAAACAAAATGAAACGTGAAACGTACAGTACCGCACGAAATACTGTACCATACGAAACGACATTTCATTTTCAACGGACAGAATCAAATGTAGTTCGCGATCAACAGCTAGCAGAGGAGCCAAAATTCGGGAGTGGAAATTTGGCGGTTTGCAAGCCAATGTTGGCGGACGACACGTGGCGCGATATGGTTGGACGTCGAATATTATGGGGGGAGCAACTACGGCTCCGGAGCTGACACGCATCATCGGAGTGGCCATGCCGTACTATGGTCGTACAAGAAGTACAACGGTACCTCTACCTTCTTGTACCTTACAATCATTTGATTGGTTAAAGAGGGAGCTTAGGACTTAGGAAATATCAAGGTAGTCGCCTCTCTCCCATAGTGCTTCTATATTTATAGGCCATCTTTGGCCGGCCATAACTTAATGCTCGGGTGAGCAATTTCAATGATTCATATTGTTGCGGACTCAAGGGAGTCCAAGCTACAAAAGGGTGTTAGTCGGTTAGAGTTTTTGTGTGTCAGGGTGGCGCTTATTCATTGCCAAAGTCAAAAGTGCAAATATTATCCTAGAGGCTTCATATAAGCTGTACATTCTGTGGACCAGTAGAGGTCACAGAATTACAAACACTTAGTCTTGGAATTGTTATTGAAAAAGATGAGAGCTTGAGTTATTATAGATATTTTGATGCCGTCTATGGAGGGGACCATGATACAAGAAGGTCTACATAAAATATGTGTTTTTACTTGCAGGAGGAGCCATCTCGTGGAATTCATGTTTGCAACCTACCGTGGCACTCCAATCTATGGAGGCAGAGTATATGGCCGCATGTCATACAGCGAAGGATGTTGTGTGGATTAATGAATTTATATCAAAGGTTGGAGTGAAAATGAATGCATGCAAATATCGAGTGATAACATGTTCTTTATTGCACTTAGTAAAAATCATATTTTGCATAAGCGCACAAAACACATTACAATTCAGTGGCATTTTCTTCAAGATTTAGTTTTAGAAGACGAAGTTGAATTTGTGTTTGAACTTACAGAAGAACAAGCTGTGGACATGTTAACCAAAGTTGCATTGAAGGAAGTACATGATATGGGAAAGAAGTTACACCGCCAATCGTTATTAGCGTGTAAGTTCTTTTGGCGTCTACGAATAATTAGCGTGGTTTACGCTAATTGGGAATTTGAAAATTTTCGAAGAAATCGTCTATTCTAATTAGGAATTAGGGTTTTTTTTAAATAGTGTGGATAATTATATTTGAGAATAAAAAAAAAAGAGCGGGACGGAATTAGGGTACACAACGCTAATAACGATTGGCGGTGTAGTGGGCATGGAGTAAGAGGGGGCTTTGATTGTCTTTGTAAGAGGGGGAATGTTAGGATTTGTTGTCCATAGCCATTTCTAGCCATGGATTCACCCTTGGAAGCACCATAAACTACCCCAAAAATAGCCTACTTTGGATACACACAGAATTCAACAGAATTAACAACATAAGCTGAAACTACATAAACATATATAATCTAGGCTCTAGAATAATCTCACAAAGTTTCAGATAAAAATAATAAACACAGTGATCACATCATCTCATCAAAGTTGCAAAAAAACAGTTTGCCAAAACTTTGATAAAGCAGACTAACTTCACAATAAAGTAAAACACAGACCAGGCACACAATAGGCCTGAAAATCTGTTACAA
>JBBHKE010001198.1:0-36950 GCA_037447655.1 Zygnema cylindricum
ATGAAACAACATTAATTTGTATGTAGTGATTTATTTTTTAGTGTTACATTATTGAAACAGGATAAAAGTTACAATTAGGGTTTTGGACGTACTTCCGATACATTAGACGTAACGTTGACGTACAATGACTTTATTAGGGTACACTACTTAGTTACATGTGTAGTACCTTGATTAGTGCAAGGCTCAGTAGATAGCTATGTGAGTATAAAATTTAGGAATTAGTTTATTTTTAGCATCAACTGAGTTTATCAAAGTAATGGCAGACTATTTTTCTGCATCTTTGACTTGTCAGTGTGATCACTTTGATTGATATCTTCATATGAAACATTGTGTGTATGTTTTATGATATAGAAACTCCATGGTTGTGTAGTTTCATTTTGTTCTGCTGTTTCTGTAGAATTCTGTGAGAGATTTACTTGGTTAGTTTGATAAGTTGTCAGTTGTTTTTGGGAAACTCTGGAGCTAATATCTTTTGGATTCATTTGTGGATCAGGCTGTAACTTTGGGAGGTTATAGTGTCGAGTACAAACTACATAATGTTGGAGTTTGAGGTGCCTTTGTATATTGTGGAGTAATCTGTGTTGTCTGAAACACAACTGTTTTGGGGTAGTCTATGGGTGTTTTCCGTGAGTAATTTATGGTTGAAATAGGCTATGGAAAACATGTATTACCTGTTTTGTTTATAGAAACATCTAATTACACCATGGATTGCTATTAGTGTTAGACACACTGATTCAACGCCCTTTTTTTTCCTATCCCGCTTGTTTTTTCTCCCCCGTCCATCTCTCTTTTTCTCTCGTCGCTCCCTCTCTCTCTCTCCCTGCTCCCTCTCTTTCTCCCTCTTGGTCTTCAATCTCAGGGAATGAGCCAGTGTTCCTGAGGGATAAACTGCTTGGAGCGATAGCGGCGAGGGAGGGATAAGTGGCCGTTGCCCGCTGCCTGCCATGCCTTCAAGGTTGCCTGCGGCAACAATGCGCCTAAGGCTGTTGGCTCGCTACCTGCCTTTGCCAACAACCAAGGGTGTTTCTAGCCAGACCTGCCTCACCCCTGAAGTGCCACTGAATCCCTCCCTTTCATAAATCCCCCATTTTCCAAAAAATGCCATCAGTTACCGGTATATTTCCGACTTAGCAACTTACTTGCACGTAATGAAGCAGCCACACGCATTTCAAACAAACAATAATAATATATCCTTTTACCAAACCATTTGTACGAATTACATATTTTATATCTTTCATTTGCCATTTTTAGCACAATTAAGTCGGGACACACGCTACCTTTCATTTTTGCCTGCGATGTATGTTGAGGTCTTTTCCACTCACTGGAACATGGGTCGTGGTAGTGGGACAGTTGCTGGGTAGCCGGGCGTAACACACGCCGCCGCTCACAAAATACGCCTATTAAAGCAACACGTAGCTAAGCAAGGAATAATGTATTGACAGTAGATAATGACAACCTAATAACTTACCTAAATGAAATTGTACTTCCTCCTATGTTTGTTTACGCATAAACTGAACCAATATGGCACACTCGTACAAATACTTGAGAGCTACAAAGATCTTGCGCTTTTGGTATTTTTTGGGTTTCGGGGATTTAATAAAACATATTGACACAACATTACTACAATTTTTGATGTTTTTAAAGCGTTCCTAAATAGTCTTCAACTAAATATGCATATACACCATAAGCGTCACTTTCTCTGACCGACCCTACTTTAGTACGCGTAACGCGACGACCGGCAGCCTGACATTGTGCCAGCGTCGCCAGCAACTTAATATTGTGCCAGCGTCGCCGGCAGCGTAATATTCTGCCAGCGTCGCCGGCAGCGTGACATTGTGCCAGTGTCGCCGGCAGCATAATATTCTGCACGTGGACGGCAGCATAATATTGTGCTAGCGTCGCCGGAAGCGTAATATTGTGCCAGCGTCGCTGGCAGCGTAATATTGTGCCTAGCGTCGCCGATAGCGTAACATTGTGTCGGCAGCGTGACATTGTGCCACCGTCGCCGGCATCGTAATATTGTGCAACTCCACGGCAGCATAATATTATGCCAGCGTCGCCGGAAGCGTAGTATTGTGCCAGCGTCGCCGGCAGCGTAATATTTTGCCAGCGTTGCCGACAATGTAACATTGTGCCACGTCAGTGGCAGCGTAATACTCTGCCATCGTCGTCGAATAGTGTTACTACCGTGTCAGATTTGTGACGCTTTGTCACGTTCCCTAAGATTTCCGAAATGAATAGTGTACTAATGTGTCAGATTTGCGACGCTTTGTCGCGTTGCCTAAGATTTGCGAAATGAATATTGTACTACCGTGTCAGATTTGAGACGTTTTGTCGCGTTCTCTAAGATTTTCGAAATAAATAGCTTACTACAGTACCGTGTCACATTTGCGACGCTAATCATGATGCCACGTACTTCCACGATACCAAAAGTACAAAGAACAATAATGTTGGGAAAAAAAAGTACAAAATTTTCATTTTTTTGGTTTTTTGTTTGACCGACCGTAACTAACCGTTTTTTTTTTCCTGGTGAGTCAACCGACTGTAACCGCCCGACCCCCAAAATTTGGCAACCGAATCCGTTGCGGATCCGGCGCGGGCGGTGGGTTAACGGTCGGTCACGGTTTCGGTTGACCGTTTGCGACCTCTGCCGTAATCGCTATTAGCGTACATGACG
Source organism: Zygnema cylindricum (assembly GCA_037447655.1). Classification (NCBI taxonomy): domain Eukaryota; kingdom Viridiplantae; phylum Streptophyta; class Zygnematophyceae; order Zygnematales; family Zygnemataceae; genus Zygnema; species Zygnema cylindricum. The sequence continues at coordinate 2,678 of JBBHKE010001198.1, forward strand.
CTAATTGGGGTACCCCTTTTTTTGGGGCAAATTCTCAAATAGAATAAAGTACGCTAAATGTTTTTGCTCGTTATTTGAGGTACCCCGCTCAATGCGGTTCATAACTGTAATTTAGTGTACTTTTAAATAGTATTGTGTACGGACTGCCAGATCTGTACTATTCCGTACCTTTTAAATTTGAAAGTACAGAAAATACAATAATATATAATTGCGTAAATATTTTCCGGCATACGCAGATGTCAAAAAAACGCGACGGCGCACGATTTGAACAATGTCGTACATCTACATGTTTTAGCGTGGACATATTATGTGCCGAAATTTTTTACGAAGCAGTTTACAAATTAGAGTACATGATAAATTAGTATCATGGTGTACCCGAAAAAACACAATTTACCGTAAAGTACGCTAATTGTTTCATTACGCTATATTTTTTATTACGCTAATAGCGATTCACGGTGTAGCGTCGCCGGCAACGCTACATCGTGGCCGCGGTACGGCTGTGTGACATAAAAAAAAAATCGAGACAGACATGGCGCCTATATAAAGGTTTTCTCGAACGCGAACAACGTTCCCTTATTTATATACTGATAAAGCACTTAGGCGAGAGGTATTAGTGTTAATAACTTTTTTGTCACTTAAAACATTTTTTCTCCTTACACACTTGTCTGATTTTCATTAAGAGACTGCCGATGGGGAGATGAGAATTGTGTCTTTCAATCGCAACTGTCAGATCCATTATTTTTCAATCGTGTATGGAGAAAAGATGTTTTATGTGGCAAAAAATCTCGCACCCTTCGGCACCTCTCTTCAGTATTTGAAATTTGCCGTAAGTCCCACACTTACAAGATTCATACCCGATATCGAACAATCCATAAAAAAAAAAATTAAGCGTAGTTCTGTTGTGTTCAAACGCTCTAATGTAATTTTGTTTTACTGTAGCGTTTGTCCTTTGACTTCTATGATACTGCCCGACTATCTGAAAAATTATTTTTTATCTGACGTCGACTGACGTTGGGTGTTTATATGTTAACTAGTGCAACAGGACATTGTGAATTACTTTACCCGTACACCGCCCATTATAAATTAGATTTAAAGATTATTAGCGTTTAATAGGAAATGAAAATGTATAATATCAATTTAATCAACTCCCCTTAAAAAATAATGTTGATACCCCAATAAAGGTACCGACCAATTAAGTGTTAATATAACAACTATGGGCAACATAAATTTGTTAGGTGCCTTTCCAATAGTTTAAACAACACTAATTTAGAGAATCATAAGTTATCGGTTATGAGTAGTGTGATTAAAAATAATTAAGATTGTGTGTTTGAAATATTAAATTGGACGGAATTAGTAATGTCCATTACTAACTAGTAATTTCACTCACAATTGTACATGGTAAAATAACCACTAGGTTAGTGTTACATATAATAGCATAAATAAGTTGCATTTATAACAGGATAATATAATGAAGTTAACAAAATGGGTTAATATTATATATTTAAACAAAATGGGTGAATGATAAAATGGGTGAATGATAAAATGAAACAAAAGAAAGTAAATATGTAAAAAACATAGTTAGAAACAAATGTCATTAAACCGGTTTCATTGATGGTTTGTTTAAACATTTGAGACGCATGTAAACACTTTTTTTAAAGGTAGTTACCGCATATGTTTACAATAAAACACACATTGGTTAAGTATTCTCGATGGCGATTACAACTACTATTGATGGCTATTATTTAATCTTACAAGTAATATAAAATGGTCGACTTACATGAAATGTCATAACTCAATCAACCATATCCTAGGTTTTTTAACCGTTTGTCATTCAATGTCGGTGAAAGTCGACGTGGCGTTTTAACAAAACGAAAAAAATAAATATTTGGTTAAGTATTCTCGATTGCGATGACAACTACTATTGATGGCTATTATTTAATCTTACAAGTAATATAAAATGGTCGACCTACATGAAATGTCATAACTCAATCAACCATATCCTAGGTTTTAAAACCGTATTGCCATTCGATGTCGGTGAAAGTCGACGTGGCGTTTTAACAAAATGAAAAAAATAAATATTTGGTTAAGTATTCTCGGTGGCGATTACAACTACTATTGATGGCTATTATTTAATCTTACAAGTAATATAAAATGGTCGACTTAAATGAAATGTCATAACCCAATCAACCATATCCTAGGTTTTAAAAATACGTTGTCATTCGATGTTGGTGAAAGTCGACGTGGTGTTTTAGGACTAGTATTGGTAATTAATTCAGCAATTTCAAATGAATTATTTTATGTGTATTAAGGTTATGAGATCACAGTTTTTGCATTTGCAAAATTTGATAAACCAAATGTATTATTCAAAAACTACAATCACACATTTTGTTAAATGTTGAGATTATTATTTTGTTCTTATAATTATATGTTAGGGTTTTAACAAACATAAAGAAAAACTATTATACTAAGCACTTTAACATAAAATTTAACACAAGTTTCACCATATGAATAAATAAATAAAAAAAAAAACGAATATACGAACAACACACTATTCCAAATCTTTCAATTAAAAATAAAAGTAGCACAAGTTCATTTGGACAAAAAAGGTCCAATTAGCCTAAGATCTTACGAAGCTCATCCAATTTTTAAACCGTAACAATTTTCTTTCAAAATATTTATGGTTAGTTCTATCCCTCAAAGTTGGTTCGCTAGGACAAGACAAAGCCTCCTTTAGTTTTGAGATACTACCATTAAATTGTTTAGCTTTAAGATTTTCGAGATAAGAGAAAGCTTTTGTTAAATTGTAACCAGGAGCTTTCCTCAAACTTTCAATACAAGCAATGATTTTTGAACATCGAGCTCATCTCGATTTCTGACCGGAAGCCCATACTTTGAATTGTTGACCGGGTTTTTTGTATGGTTTGGTTTTGGTTTCATCTAATAAAGATTTAATCGGAGGGCGGCCATTCAAGCCGTAATGGTACTCATTGTAAATTTGCTCGACTTTTACATTAACATCAATACTTTGAACGGTATACCCATTCCAGTTATCCTAATCAATCTCAAATGCATCGAGTTAGAGAGGACTGTCGAAAGGAAAGGAAGGGAGAGCGGGAGGAGAGGGATAGAGAGAGTCGAGGGATAGGAACTTGCTCAAGTTTGAAAGGAAGAGGGGAGATGGTTTCTGAGGGGTAGAGAGGGGAGGCTTTATAAAGGTGGGGGGCGAGGGAGAGGGAGGGAGAGGAGTGACAAGTAACGACATTCTAAAATTTCGAAAAAAAAATTGCGGGAATGTTTCTTTCGGGAATAATTTTCCGATTTGGTTCGAAATTCGAACGTGGAAAATTGGTCAAAATTTTCAGAAAATAAAATATTCGAAATGGAATATCTTTTCCAAATTCTAAAAATTGCGTAAAATATTTTCCCGCGCTTTTTTTTTTGCCCCCAAAAAAACGGTTTCTGGGAGCTCCAAATTTAAAAGATTAAGGGGAGAGAGAGAGAGAGATAGAGAGAGAGAGAGCGGGAGAGTCCGTCCAAACTTTCAATTGAAAACGAAAAACTCAAAAAGCAGCTTCTCGCAGACGGCGCCGTACAATGTTTTATTCCGTACGGAAAACGATCGTCTAATTCGGACCGTAGATTTATATATCGGACGGCTCAGATTCGATCTGGATTCTGCCGCAAGCGTCATATTCCGCTTCAAATTTGGAAGCTTCGTATTTTGCGAAGAAAAAGAGGCGCGCAATTTCCAAAAAGGCAAAAAAAAACTGCGCGGGTCAATTTTTGCGCGGGATTTCAAACGGTACGGAATTAATGAACCCCGACCGGAAATGTCGGTGCGGTGAGAGTCCACACTAATTCAGGTTTTCTAGAAGTCCGGAAAGAAATGAGCTTCAGCGATACGAGCGCGGATTGCGCAAAAGTCCGACGAGGAGAATAAGTGGACAGTAAATAGATTTGATATTTTAGATATGACGTGGATTAGGGTTATTTCGGATGCGTAAAGAATGATGAGTAGATGTACGAATGAGCGGTTCTCGATTTGTCGTTTTTGAATAATAATGCTGCCAAAAATACCATTTATTCGAACGCTCTGATTTTTGGAACGACGCGCGGAATTAATTATTCATTGTTATCATGTCTAAATATGTAATGTGCGTTGACAACCGGACAGATAAAGTAAAACACCGTACAGGAAAATACAGTATCGCACGGTATATCGATATAGTACAGTCGTACAAAGTCATTATGAGTATGAAAGTATGACACTTGTGACAAGTACAGTATTGTACTGTAGCATTTTACGTGGCATCCAATCAGCCACGTACAAAAGGCAGATACGGGCGTACGGTAGCAGAAAACGTCATGCAGTCAAAATTCTGTAGTAAGAATACACAAGCCGACATCTTTGCTGTACACCAGCGCGATATGGCGGCCGCTGATTGGGCATTTCGTCGACTGAATATCGGATTTTGTTTGGGGCCACCAAATGAGACAGGTGACGTGTCACGTTAAAACGTCGTTTAATCGATGAATGCCAACGTGAACCCAAGCTCAGAGGGTTTTGCCGCGACTGCGTGAAAAACTGTTTGTAAAAAACTACGCTATTGCGTCCAGTAAATATGTTAACAAAAATGCGAACAGGACAAGGAACTGGAACGTTCATTAAGAGAAGGTCTAAGGATCGAATCTCGTAACAGCCGAAACGTTCTAAGGCGTGTCCCCATGTAACCGAAACTTTGAAAAGTTACTTTGGATTTTAGCCCAATTTTCACGGTGTACTTTTCAAAGTGTGCCTATGTCAATCGTTACTTGCGCGTTAATTACTTCGAATATGTGACAGTTGTAGACGTCTACAAAATGTGCGACAGTCTACGAAACGAAATGTAGACGACTACGAAACTATGAAACTTCCTCAAAACGTCGACGGTTGTAGACGTCGAGGTTTTTGTGACGTTGTAGATGTTTAGAGTTTTGTGACATAGTGAAGTCATGCTACCATGTGACGTCATCAGTACGTACATTTTCCGCCATGGCTTCCCGATTTCGTTTTTATATCTTTCATCATTCGATATGGCATCAAACTTAGACCAAAAATATTCAAAAAAAGAAAAAATATATATCTTTCATTTGATACTATTATTGCTTCATCTCGTGTAAATAAGAGAGAAATAGGAGTGGTCGAGTGAGAAAGAGGGGGAGAGACGAGGACGACGTAAAATTTTGCAAAGGACCCATGAAGGAAAATGGAGGTTCGAGACCCCTACAATTTTTTTTCCGTACATTTTTTTCATTTTCTTATGTGCATGCTTGTGACGAGCAATCAAAAAAATGGCGTGTACTTTCTTTCGTGCAAATTTTTTTGAAAACATTTGACGCGTGCAATCCACTCTTTTTATTCGTCAACAGGGTAGTATTTTGATTAAAATCAGGTCGCGATTTGATTCCAATGCAAGTGTGAAGATGAGCTGAAAGTGGGTCGCGATGATAATAACGCCAAATTTCTGTACCTACCAAGTTCCAAAATGACGCAAAATATACTTCTGTTTTTGCCCATTTTTTGTACGGCGTGATATTTTCACGTTGCAAGTCCCATTTTTTGTGAAAACAACAGAAAAACACCCTTACTTGAATCCATGGAGACACATACTAACTTCTAACTTTCAAAGTATCGAATCCAACCGTTTACTGAACTAGAATGGTATAGTGCCATTATACAGTACAGTACAATACTGCAGTAGTAAGTATAAGGAATTGTTAATCGCAGAGGTGATTTTTGGTGCGCGTAGGTAGTTGTCATAAATTGTACATTTGAAGTACAGTTTCGTACAAGCTACGTACCTTTAAGTTCAGATTTGACGGTCAATCCGTCGAACAACTTTGACTGGCGAAATATTGTAACAGCGGTTAAAAAACTGCCGCACTTGCGACCGTCGACCGTCATGAAAAAAAAAAACAACTCACACGGCTGGCGCAGGTTTACTGTAACAAGACTGCGGCAGCCACATATAACTAAAATGGCTACGCGCAGGTAGTAATGTTGAAATTACTAAATTTATACGGTATTTTCTACGTCTAAATAAATCAGTATAATAGGAAAAGAAAAGGGCACACAGCCTATTTCCACCTCCTCTCTCTAGCCAGCATACTTGTTGTAGTCACTGAAGGATAAAGAGGGTGGTTGAGCCATGGCTGCCTTAGCTCCATGGCAAGACTAAAGAGTGACATGCGTCACTCTCAACAAAAAGGTTGAGTTCGGCAAGACTCAAACCTCCGACCGGTAGAGCGAGGTGTAGCCTTCAACTCCAACCGATCTGTCGTAGAAGTTTGTTAGGATATATAGGGTTTGATAAATACTAAAACTATGACAGGACTTTGAAACCAATTAACTGAATTATAAATGAATGAACATATAATGAGTTAAAATATCCTACGAACGTGATCCCGCACGAAACAAATGAATCGGACATTTGTTTTCGACGACGGATATTTAATGTTGGATTAAATCCAACAGCATATGTTGACGGCGAGATCGCGGAATGGTCAATTTAGCATTTTAGGACGTGGCATGACCTGGCGCCACGTGGAGGGATAACATTTGGTCGCGAGAATTTCGGGGACCATACGGACGAGTGGAAAATTGACACGCGTCCACTCACTGGACTTATCGTACACAGGCCGTAAAGAACAGACATCAGCAGTAGTACCTTTCTATATCATACAATTATTTGATTCGTTCGTACTTTATTAGATAGGGATTGTAAGAGGGATTAGGACTTATCATATTTTTGGGTAGACCTCTCTCTCTTTGAGAGTCTTTATAAATCGGCATTTTTGCCACCTCATAACTAATCGGTTGGTTGGCCATTTTCAGTAATTCTTTTTCCTACGGACTCACGGGAATCCAAGCTGCACAAGGGTGAAATGAGATTGTCAGTTTGCCTTCTTGGGCAGCAGTGGTTGTGGCTTGAAGTGGGTGAAAAATATCTAGAGGTTTTCCTGAAATCTGTAGTCCAATGGAGGACACATAATTGAAGGTTATCGGCCGACCCTCTAGGGTGCCCACCTTCAATGGATCAGGGTTCATCTATTAGGAAGCCATGATGATGGTGGCTTTGTGCAAAAAACGATACTAAGAAAATCGTCATAAGACAACTGAAACGTCCACCTTCGGGAACTCCACCACGATTTAGAGGAGTGAGGTTTCCCGTAGCAGCTACTGCTTCAGCGGAGGAGGAAAATTATGGGGACAACAGTGTGTACGAAAAGGGGAAACGGAAGGTGACTCCCCTCACTCTTATTACCACGGCACCGAAGCAGCGACCGTGAAGACTGCGAAGAAGAATACTCAAATGTGGGAAATCGTAAACATGGCTGCCAAGAACTTCATTCTAAGGCACCTCACTCAAGCTTTGGCCACCCCTCACCTTCACATTTACAAGGCCAAGGAGTTGTGGGTGAGTTTGGTGGAGATCTATATAGTTGATACTATTCAGGAGCTCCAGTTGGCTGAGCAAAAGCTAGTGAGTAACACTTTCAAATGAGGAAAGATGTTAGATTATTCTAATGATCTTGTTTGTATATAGAGATGGAGAGAGCCGGATGGACAAGTACAATGAAGATGAAAGTTAACACTCACATCATGAAGTTACCTGACGAGTATGAAAACATAGTGTACCGAGTACAAGAAATGACTGACAGTTCATGGAAGTGGAACACACTGGTCCGGATGATAATTGTGCAGGAGAACACAATTGTGATTAGGAGGGGGGGAGAGCATCGAATCTCTAGATGCAGGAGGAAACCAATGGGGTAATGTTCCGAAGAAACCATTCAAATGAGAGAGAGATTGCAATTCTGTGTCCTCCATTAAACTACAGAATTCAGGAAGCCTCTAGATAATTTTTAACTAACCCACTTCAAGCCACAACCACTACAGCCCAAGAAGGAAAAATGACAGTCTAGTTGTACCCCTGTGCATCTTGGACTCCCTTGAGTCGGCAACAAAAAGAATCATTTAAAACGGCCAACCAGTCGATAAGTTATGAGTCGGCAAAAATGTCAATTTTATACAAAGCTCTATAAGAGAGAGGTGTCTACCTACCAAATTTCCTAAGTCCTAAACCCCTCTCACAACCCGTATCTACTGAAGTACGAACCAATCACACTACTGTAAAGTACAAAAAGGTACTATGACCGATGTACTTTTTGTACGGCCTGTGTACCATAAGGCCACTAAATGGACGCGTGTCACCATTCCACTCGTCCGTATGCTCCCCATAATTCCTGCGACCAAATGTTATCCCTCCACGTGGCGCCAGGTCATGCCACGTCGATAAATGCCAAAAGTGACCATTCCGCGATCTCGGAAGTGATAGGCGCATTCAGATTAAATGCGACATTAAATGTCCGCTGTCGAAACAAATGTCCGATTCACTTGTTTTGTTCGAATTGATGTTCACACTGAAACTTTGACTTGTTCTATATTCCTTTGTTCACATTTCAGTTAATTGGTTTCAAGACCATGTACATGTTTAAATATATATCACACCCCATAAAATATAACGGACTTCTACGACAGAATGGATAAAGCTAACAGCTACGCCGTACTCTACTGGTCGGAGGTTTAAGTTATGCCGAACTCAACCTTTTGTTGAGAGTGACATAAGTCACTCTTTAGTCCTCCCTGCTGAACTAAGGCAGCCATGGCTCAACCACCCTCTTTATCTTTCAGTGATTATAACAAGTATGGTGGTTTTGAGAGAGGAGGTGGAGGCAGGCTGTTCGACCTTTTCTTTTCTTTTTTATACTGATATATTTAGACCTAGAAAATACCTTATAAATCAATAATTTCAACACTCCCCTTGGATTCTAGTCTAACTTTAACTTCAGTTTTAGTCCACACTATTCTCTGCAATATTTTAACTTGGGAGAAGGCACAGGTTTTGCAATTATGTGTCAACCATTGGACTACAAAATATACAGGAAGCCTCTAGATAGTTATTAACTAACCCACTTTCAATGGAAACCACTGCTACCCAAGTAGACAATCAAACAATCTGACTACTCCCCTGTGCAGCCTGGACTCCCGTTAGTCTGTAGAAAAAGAAATCTTTGAAAACGCCCAACCTGGCAATAAATTATAGGGTGGCAAAGATGCCAATTTATACAAACTCTCAAAGAGAGAGAGGACTATCTTCCTAATTTTTCCTAAGTCCTAGTTTTTCCTAGTTCCTCTCATAGCCCCTATCTACTACATGTACAAACGAATCAGAACATTATACAGTACCACAAAGTACTAGTGTCGATGTACTTTCTGTACGGCCTCTGTACGACAAGGCCATTAGGTGGACGCGTGTCCATTTTCCACTCGTCCGTACGTTCCTCGGAATTCCTGCGACCAAATGTTGTCTCTCCACGTGGCGCCAATTCATGCCACGTCACTAAATGCCAAAGTTACCATTCCGAGATTTCGGCGATGATGTGCGCCGTCAGATTTGACGCGAAATGTAATCTCAGCAGTAATAAATACTTGCGCGATATTTGTTTCGATTTCGAAACAAAATGCGCGATATGCGTTTCAAATAAGTATAGTACTTCGTACTTTATCAAACTGTATCTATGCACGCCGTAAACCTTTTTAGTTAAATGATTTTTGTATAGTACAATAGTTTAAATACTAATCAAACCCTATATCTCCTTACAGACTTCTACGACAGACGACAGATTGGTTAGAGCTAACGGCTACGCCGCGCTCTGTCGGTCGGGGGTTCGAGTCCTGCCGGACTCAACCTTTTGTTGAGAGTGACTTAAGTCACTCTTTATTACTTCCCATGGAGCTGAGGCAGCCATGGCTCCATCGCTCTCTCTCCTTCAGTGACTACAACAAGTATGGAGGCGAGAGAGAAGAGATGGAGGCAAGCTGCCTACATTTTCTTTGTATGTTTTCCGCTTATTAATTTAGACCTAGAAAATACAATAAAACTTATTATTTTAACACTCCCCTTAATTTCTAGTCTAATATTAACTTTTCTTTTAATCCACACTTTTCTCTGCAATATTTTAACTTTGGAGAGGGCACAGGTTTGGTCATCATGTCAGCCACCATTTTCTCATCAGATCTATATACAAGATTCACTATTTTATTCTCCACTTTTTCTCTTACAAAACGTAATCTTATGTCTATATGTTTAGCCTTAAAATGATGTTTTGGATTGGCTGCAATTGCTATGTCCGCTTGATTATCACAAAACACTTCATGCACTCCCTCCTTCATATACCCCAGTTCTTGCAGCAAGGACTTGACCCACTTCAACTCTTTCACAGCAGAACAAGAGGCCATGTACTCAGCCTCCATAGTGGACTGAGCAACCACCTTTTGTTGCTTCCTGCTCCAACAGCAAGCACCTTCCCCAACATACAACACATACCCAGAAGTGCATCGTCTCATAGGTGCGTACCCATAACTAGCGTCACTCCAAGTAGTGATGTCAGTGTGCTCCCCTCCCAAATGCAACCATAACTCTCTAGTTCTTACCAGATATCTCATGACTCTCTTGGCTGCCTCCTAGTCTCTCTTCCTAGGATCATTAAGACTCCTACTGAGTACTCTAACTGCTGCCGCTATGTCTGGCCTGGTACAATTCATAAAATAGATTAAACTTCCTACGGCCTGTCTACAAGGGATAGACTTCATAATCTCTCTCTCATCTGGACTCATGTGATCATCTAAGATCATCACTCCTCCTTCTACACTCCCATCACTTACTTTTTTCAAGTCCATGGGAGTGGTACAACTGTTAGCATTTTCCAGCTGGAATTTCTCAAGCATATTACCTATTGCTTCTTTCTAAGAAAGTCTGATAATCTTCTTCACCTTGTCTCTCTCCATTTGGATCCCTAAAATATATTTTGCCTCACCTAAATCTTTCATATCAAATCTACCCCTAAGATCTTTCTTCAGCCTATTGATCTTCTCCAAAGACTTACTTAACACAAGCAGATCATCCACATAAATTGCAATGAAAATGACACCATTCTCATCTTCAGACATATAGATAAAATGGTCAGAGCTGATCCGGATATATCCAAGATCGATGAGAAACTCATCTAGTATGTTATTCCACTGTCCGGGAGCCAGCTTCTGTCCATATAAGGATTTCATGAGCTTGCAGACTTTGCTCTCTTCTCCTTCTTCCACGAACCCCTCGGGTTGCCTCATAAAAATATCTTCCTCTAACTCACCATTAAGAAAAGTTGTCTTAATGTCCATCAAGTGGATTTCCATGTCTTCCGCCGCTGCCAGACTGAGGAGTATCCTTACTGAGGGTAACCGAACAATTAGAGCAAAGGTCTCCTCATAGTCAATCCCCTCTTTTTGAGTGAATCCCTTTGCTACCAATCGAGCCTTATATCTCTCAATGGTATTATATGGGTTCAGTTTTAGTTTAAATACCCATTTTCACCCAATATGTTTTTCTGTGTGGAGGACAATATCGCTAGTTCCCGAGTATTTGCTTCCATGATAGAAGCCATCTCATCATTTATGGCTCTAATCCATCTTTCTTTCTCTGGACTATTCACTGCCTCCGAGTAAGACTGAGGCTCATCAGGGTGAGATAGCTTAGTTACCTTATGAGCGGCTTGTTTTTCGTGTAATCTTTTGCTACTCCTCCTTTCTCCCTCAAACTTCGAAGCTAGAATGGATGGGAGTCTTGGATTTCTTCTCACTGTCTCATCGGCTCCCTTGTCCATGGAAACCGGTTCTTGTCCCGCTTCTTCTATCTCCTCGAAGTCCATAGGAGTATGTGAGGTTTCTGGTGAGTCTCCTGTATCTTGGATCTCCCCTGAATCTGTAATCACGGTTTCACTCATGTCCCTTTCGGGAACGACCGAGTTCTCCTCACTTTCGGACTCAAATCTGATTCTTATCTTCTTTGTATATTTGAAGGGGTCAAATGACTTTCCTTCATCCATGACAACTAAGTGTTTAACCAGAATGATATCTTTCTTTGCTAAGTCATATACTCTATATCCCTTAACATCCTCATCATATCCCACAAAGTATCCAGGTTTTCCCTTTGCATCTAGTTTCCAATTTTTCCTATCCGTGTCAAGACTGTAAACTTGGCTACCGAATACTTTAAGGTGTGAGATATATGGTTTCCTTCCAACCCATCTCTCATAAGGTGTCACTCCCTTTACAGCTGAGGTAAGGACTCTATTTTTAATGTAGTTGGCACAAATCATTGCTTCTGCCCAAAATCTCTTTCCTATTTTCTAGTCTGCCAACATACTGCATGCACTATCTCCTAGGGTTTGATCCGACCTCTCAGCTACCCAATTTTGTTCCGGGTTATATGGTACAATTTTCAGGTGATGCACTCCCTCATCTCTCAAATATTCCTCAAACTGGTCAGAGGTATATTCCCCCCGATTATCACTCGTTATCCTCTTAATGGGGGTTTTATGCAACTTCTCACTTCAAGCTTTATATTCTTTGAAGTAAGTTGATGTTTCAAACTTTGTTTTCAGAAAGTAGACTCTACAGTATCTAGACTAGTCATTGGTTATTGTCATCATAAACCTCTTTCCTCCAACCGAAGGTACTTTTGCCGGACCCCAAATATCTGTGTGGACCACATCTAACACTTTCTCACCTCTATATGTGGCCGATTTGGGAAAGGGAAGTCAGTGAGCCTTACCTTGAGCACAACCACTACAATCATCCATCATTTCATTATCCCCAAACTAAATGCCTTCTACTACCCCAAGCTTTTTCATTTTCCTCAACCTATCAAAATGCACATGCCCCAACTGCTTTTGCCAAATCATCAGCTTAGGAACACCAACATAGTAAGCATTCTTCTTTTCATTACTCAGTTAAGCCTAAACATTCCTTGGTTACCCTTATCTGCCGTGAAGTAAACTTCATCCCCATACTTAGCTGTAAAGACTCCGTTTCTAGAAAAGGTATCAAACTCTTTGTCATCTAGCACAGACGTAGACACAAGATTTTTACTCAGCTGAGGAATGTAGAGTACATCTGTGAATGTAAGTATAGAAGTTTTCCCTCCACTAAGACTTTCAGATATACTGATCCCACTAGATCTGTAGTAACCACTCTCACATCCCCATACTCTATCTCTACAATAGGGATCTTTCTTAGCTTAGTGAAGAGTTCTTAACGCGACACATATGCAAGGATGCACCTGAGTCGATGATCCATCCTTCCTCTGGAGCTGCCCGAATTGCTCGAAGGGCACACTTTTGTCTCCAAGGGATCTCGTTCTCCTCCAGACTCTCGTTCAGAAGAAGCTCCCCATCCTCCTTGGAGGACTCATCCTCGGTTTCTCCCGTCACTTTTGTAACCACAAGTGCCTTTTTCTTCCCTCCGGAAGAACCCACTCCACGATTCTCTTGGAGCCTCAGCTCGGACAGCTTGACACAATCTGCGATGAAGTGTCTAGGCTTTTTGCAAAAATGATAAAGACCCTTTTGGGGCCTCGGTCCCCCAGAATGATCTCTTTCCCCTTTGTAAGGTTTCTTCGGGTCCTTCCCCATCGGTCCCCTCCTGCTGTTAGAGCTTGAATGCTCTTTCCTCTTCTCCTAATCTCAATTGTGTTTTCTTGCACAAGTATCATCCTTTCCACTTTGTTGCATTTCCATGAACTATCAGGCGATTCCTGTACTTGGTACACTATGTTATCAAACTCATTTGGTAACATCATCATGAGTGTGTTAACTTTCATTTTCATTGTACCTGTCCACCTGGCACTTTCCATTTCCATATACAAATAAGAAAGATCATTACAGTAATCTAACATCTTTCCTCCTTTGTAAGTGTAACTCACTAGCTTTTGCTCAGCCAACTGGAGCTCCTGAATAGTTCCAGCTCTATAAATCTCCACCAAACTCACCCACAACTCCTCGGCCTTGTAAATGTGAAGATGGGGGGTGGCCAACGCTTGAGTGAGGTGCCTCAGAATGAAGTCTTGGCAGCCATGTTTACATCCTCCCACATTTGATTGTCGTTCTCCGCGGTCTTCACGGTCGCCCCTCTCGGTACTGTGGCAATAGGAGTGAAGGGTGTCTCCTTCCCTTTCCCCTTTTTGGACACACTGCTGTCCCCATCATCTGCCTCCTCTGCTGAGGCAGCCGTCCCATCATCTGCCTCCTCTGCTGAGGCAGCCGTTGCTGCAGGAAACCTTTTGTCCACTGACGATACCCCAATATCATTTTTCGCACAAAGCTCCCATCATCATGGCTTCCCAATAGATGAACTTAGATCGATTGAAGGTGGGCACCCTAGCGGGTGGGCCCAAAACTTGCAATTCTGTGTCCTCCATTGGACTACAGAATATACAAGAAGCCTCTAGATAGTTATTAACTAACCCACTTTCAATTGAAACCACTGCTACCCAAGTAGACAAGCAGATAATCTGACTACACTCCTGTGCAGCATAGACTCTTTTGAGTGCGTAGAAAAAAAAATCTCTGAAAACGCCCAACGAGGCGATAAGTTATAGGGTGGCAAAGATGCCAATTTATACAAACTCTCAAAGAGAGAGAGGATTATCTTCCTAATATTTCCTAAGTCCTAGTTTTTCCTAGTTCCTCTCACTGCCCCTATCTACTGTATGTACGAACCAATTAGAACATTGTACAGTACCAAAAAGTACTACTGTCGATGTACTTTCTGTACGGCCTCTGTACGATAAGGCCATTAGGTGGACGCGTGTCCATTTTCCACTTGTCCATACGTTCCTCAGAATTCTTGCGACCAAATGTTGTCTCTCCACATGGCGCAAGGTCATGTCACATCACTAAATGCCAAAGTTACCATTCCGGGATTTCGGCGATGATGTGCGCCGTCAGATTTTACGGGAAATGTAATCTCAGCCGTAAACAATACTTACGCGATATTTGTTTCGATGTCGAAACAAAATGCGCGATATGCGTTTAAAATTAGTATAGTACTTCGTACTTTATCAAATTGTATCTATGCAAGCCATAAATTTTTTCAGTTAAATGATTTTTGTATAGTACAATAGTTTAAATACTAATCAAACCCTATATCTCATAACGGACTTCTACGACAGACTGGTTACAGCTAACGGCTACGCCGCGCTTTACCGGTAGGGGGTGCGAGTCCTGCCGGACTCAACCTTTTGTTGAGAGTGACTTAAGTCACTCTTTAGTCCTTCCCATGGAGCTAAGGCGGCCATGGCTCCATCGCTCTCTCTCTCCAACAGTGAAAACAACAAATATAGGGGCGAGAGAGAAGAGATGGAGGCAGACTGCCTACATTTTCTTTGTATGTTTTCCGCTAATTAATTTAGACCTAGAAAATACAATAAAACTAATTATTTCAACAGGTTTTGTCATCATATCAGCCACCATTTCCTCATCAGAATTATACACAAGATTCAAAATCTTATTCTCATTTTTTTCTCTCACGAAACTCAATCTTATGTCTATATGCTTAGCCTTAAAATGATGCTTTGGATTAACTGCAATTGCAATGGCAGCTTGATTATCACAAAACACTTCATGCACTCCCTCCTTCATATACCCCAGTTATGGCAACAATGACTTAACCCACATCAACTCTTTCATACTGGAACAAGAGGCCATGTACTCAGCCTCCATAATAGACTGAGCAACCACCTTTTGTTGCTTACTGCTCTAACAACAAGCACCTTCCCCCACATACAACACATATCGAGAAGTGCATCTTCTCATAGGCGGATCCCGATAAATGACATCACTCAAAATAGTGATGTCAATGTGCTCTCCTCCAAAATGCAACCATAACTCTCTCATTCCCACTAGATATCTCATGACTCTCTTGGCTGAAACTCTAAGACATCCATAAGTCCTCAGAGTAAGCAGCTCATCGAAGCCTCTAGGATAACCTTGACCCCTTTGTGTTTCAGCAAGAACAACTGCCACCCTGGTAGTTAAGAACTCTGACCACCTTCACCCTTGTAAAGGCAAGGGTCCCTTGAGTCGATAGCAAAAAGAATCTCTGAATTTGCTCCCCTGAGCAGTAAGTTACAGAGGCTCAAAGTTGGCCTATTGTACAGAAGCTCTCTGGGAGAGAGGGTCCTATCTTCTAATTTTTCTAAGTCCTGTCTCTCTCACAAACTCTATCTATTGGTGTACGGCACCAATCATATTAAACTGTCGTACATAAAAGTACATCCGCCGGTGTACTTTATGTACGGAAGTTGTACGACATGGCCTAAAATTCAACACATGTCATATCCGAAATCGGTGCCGTAATCCTCGGAGATATCGGGATCCAACGCAATTTCTCCACGTGTCATCCAATATGGCGATGACCATAAACCGCCGAGAATCTTTTCGCGATCTCGGCTTTCTTCCGGCCGTTCGATTAAATGCAGATTTCAATCGCAGTCGTTATAAATACATGCGGGGTCTTTGTTTTGTAAAAGAAACAAAATGCGCGGTACTTGATTTTTGTCCATACCGTAATCCGTACGTTTATATAACAGGTTCTATGTAACCGTAAACATCCGCCGTTTAATGAATATTTCTACGTCGTAACATATAAATACAAATCAAACCTAATAGTATTTATCGGAACTTCTAGACTTAACGGCTAGGGCTACCGGCTACCAGCACTTTGACCGTCGGCAGGTGTCAGGATCAAATCTTGTCACCGACATATACCTTTTAGTAAATAAACCTTCCTATCTGTTAATTGAATAATCTATTTCCCGTAAACCTCTGGATAGCCTATGTAGCCATGGATGTAGCTTCCTCTCCAACTTCTCAGTGACTGCAACAAGTGTGGGAATTTGAGAGAGAAGTTTGAGGCAGACTTCCTCAGCTTCTTTCTATATACCAATTTAGACCTAGAAAATAATGTAATAACCATTGATTTTTACACACCCCGTATTTTCTAGTCAATCTTTAATTTCAGACCTCACTTCTCCCTAAAAAAAAATAGTTTAGGGGAAGGCACAGGTTGGGTCATCATATCTGCTACCATCTCACTATCTGGTCGGTACTCTAAACTGATTATTTTGTTTTCTACTTTCTCTCTAACAAAACAGAGTCTAATGTCCATGTGTTTAGCTTTTAAATGATGTTTAGGATTGGCAGAAATAGCGATTGCTGAAACTCTGAGACCTCCATTGGCCCTCAGAGTATGCAGATCCAAAAGAAGCTAATCTAGATAGTGCCGACTCCAAGTTAATATAAACCCAAGTGACTGACCCCTTGACAGTCAGAACCCCAATATAGATTCACCCCTGTGAAATAACACTTTCTGTGTGCTCAGTTCCACCACAGAATGCAAAGTTAGAATATGAGATTTGGACACATTCACCCACTTTGACTTTCCCTTAGAAATACAGCCACCCTGGCAGACAAAAACTATGACCGACTACACCCCTGTGTAGCCTAGACTCCCCTGAGTCCGCAGCAAAAAGAATCACTGAAAATGGTCAAGTAAATTGATAGTTATGGCTGGCCAAAGTTTGCCATTTATACAGGGTGCTCTCTGGGAGAGGCAGCTGCCTACCCAAAATTTTCTAAGTCCTATTCCCTCTCTAAAACTCTATCTACTGAAGTACGGCACCAATCAAATTACTGTGTCGTACAGAAAAGTACAGGTGCCGGTGTACTTTCTGTACGGCCATTGTACGACATGGCCAAAATGTCGACACGTGTCAAATCAGGATTAGTTCGTGTAATCTCCGGAATTCCCGTAGTCCAATGTTATCACGCCACGTGTCACTTGACGTGACAAAGACCGTAAAACGCCAAAAATGCCTTTTCCGTGATCGCGGCGCCTATCGTGGCCGTCCGATCAAGACCGGCTATAATCGTAGCCGCTGAAATTCGACGCGCGGTATTTGTTTCGCTATCGAAACAAATGCGCGGTATTTGTTTCGCTGTCGAAACAAATGCGCGGTATTTGTTTCGCTATCGAAACAAATGCGTGGTATCCGTTCTGCCCCCATTCCGTACTTCGTACTAAACTAAACTGTATCTATGTACTAAGTATGTATTAGCCGTTAAACGGATTAATCTACATATAACGATTTATATATTTGTCAAACCCTATATATCGTAATATCTGTTCTAGACATAACGGCTAGAGCTAACGGCTAACGCGGATTGATGACGGTAGGTACCAGGATCAATTCCTGGGTCCGTCAACCAACTTTTGGTAAGACTACATAATTTACCCCCTGTCTTCTCTAGAGAGCCTAGGCAGCCATGGCTCTAGCTCCCTATCCAGCCTTCAGTGACTACGACAAGTATGGGGGCTTGGAAAGGGGAGTTAGAGGCAGACCGCCTCAGCTCTTTTTCTATCCTAATACAGACCTATAAAATACTCAAATATCAACACTCCCCTTATTTTCTAGTCTATTTTTCTTTTAACTTCCACAAACAAGTAAACAAACACCCCCTCCCCTTTTTCTTTTCTTTTTCCTTTTTCCTTTTCCTTTCATAAAACTTAAGTATTTAACACAGTGGATAAAATGAACTGAAATGATAATTGTATCACATATTTTATTTAACATCCCATTTTTCTTAAACCCGAGCAAAGATTTTATCCACCTCTTCCCTTTTCCATCCACACTAAATCCACTTTCCCTCTTGAAATTCAAACAACCAGCCCCATCCCCAACCTTCAACACATACCCGGATGATAACCCTTTTACAGGCACATCTTCACAAGAGACATCACACCAAGTAGTGATGTCAAATCCATCCACCTCCAAATATTCCCAAAAACCACTAGTCCCCACTAAGTTCCTCATAAGATCTACATCTTCCGTAATCATATTTTTATCCATGATAATTACCCCATTTTCTGAACTTCCCTCACTGTCTCCCATGGAATTCTTTCCACTATCACTTTCTATTTTAATTCCCAATAAATATTTCTCTTCTCCCCTATCTTTTAAAACCCCCTCTAGAATTAATTCTCCCCTTTCCTCGGAATCCGTTGAAGTCTCCCTTTCCGACCAGTTTTCTGTTTCCAAAATATTTATGAAACTATCCTCAATATTTTGAACTTCTTCAAGTATCTCCTCTCTCTTTACTTCCCTTATACCTCCAAAAGCACACTGTTGCCTTCGTCCTATTTCTGTGTACTTTTCTCTCTTCCCCATTCTACCGATGTGAAGAAGCTCCAATTTTTCTTCATCCTCTTTCTCCTCTTCCTCTTCGTCCTCCTCATCCACATTCCAACTTCTAAGTTTTTCCAAACAAGGGCATTCCTCCATATAATGACCCGGTTCCCTACAAAAGAAGCAAACCCCTTTTTTCAAAGCTCCCGTGCCTTTTCCTCTCCCTCTCTTTCCACCAAAGTTCCGATAAGGTTTACCTTTGTCTTTCTTTCTCTCATCACGCTTCCGCTCGTCACCACCGTTCTTTTCATCACGCTTCCGCTCGTCACCGCCGTTCCTCTCATCACGATTCCGCCAATCACCACCAGCTGAAAATGCATTGACCCTGTCCTTTCCCCTACGAAGCTCCAAAGTGCTTTCCCTCACAAGAATTATCCCCATGGTAAAGCTCCAAGTCCATGAGGAGCCATCCATTGCCTGCATACGACAAATTATGTTTTCGTACTCATCTGGGAGTTTCATAATTAGTGTATTAATCTTACTCTCCTCAGATTCTACATATCCCGCACTAGTAAGCTCAACATATAACGCAGCAATATCATTACAAAACTCTATCATGCTACCGCCTTTATAAACGTAGGCATCTATTTCTTGTTTTACTAATTGCTGCCTCTGAATAGTCTCACTCTTATAAATCTGAGTTAGTGCTTCCCATATCTCCGAAGACTTAGTTAGACTTAAAAGAGTGATAGCTATCGACTTAGACACATATCTAAGTATGAGATGTTTTGCTATAGTGTTTTTGTATACCCATATTTTCCTGTCATTTTCTTCAGTTTTAATCCCTACATGTGGTACCATAGCTGAGAGCCTAGCTCCCCTCACCATAGGTGTCCCTTTTTCCTTCTCCCCTATTTCCCCATCCACGGAAAGGTTTTTCCCTTCACCTTCCGTTGCATCTGAACTCCGGGTGATATTCTGGACAGTCTCAGATGATTCTCCGTAGTAAGCTCCTCCAAAGCTAGGTGGCGGACATCTCACTTGTCCCGCAACAATTCCCCATAAGTGCTTCTCGAAAAGCAATCCCTCCATTGTAAACGCCCAATACGTGAAGCCTGTTCCATCAAACATAGGCACCCTAGATGGTGGGCCCATAACCTGAAACTCTGAGACCTCCATTGGCCCTCAGAGTATGCAGATCCAAAAGAAGCTAATCTAGATAGTGCCGACTCCAAGTTAATATAAACCCAAGTGACTGACCCCTTGACAGTCAGAACCCCAATATAGATTCACCCCTGTGAAATAACACTTTCTGTGTGCTCAGTTCCACCACAGAATGCAAAGTTAGAATATGAGATTTGGACACATTCACCCACTTTGACTTTCCCTTAGAAATACAGCCACCCTGGCAGACAAAAACTCTGACCGACTACACCCCTGTGTAGCCTAGACTCCCCTGAGTCCGCAGCAAAAAGAATCACTGAAAATGGTCAAGTAAATTGATAGTTATGGCTGGCCAAAGTTTGCCATTTATACAGGGTGCTCTCTGGGAGAGGCAGCTGCCTACCCAAAATTTTCTAAGTCCTATACCCTCTCTAAAACTCTATCTACTGAAGTACGGCACCAATCAAATTACTGTGTCGTACAGAAAAGTACAGGTGCCGGTGTACTTTCTGTACGGCCATTGTACGACATGGCCAAAATGTCGACACGTGTCAAATCAGGATTAGTTCCTGTAATCTCCGGAATTCCCGTAGTCCAATGTTATCACGCCACGTGTCACTTGACGTGACAAAGACCGTAAAACGCCAAAAATGCCTTTTCCGTGATCGCGGCGCCTATCGTGGCCGTCCGATCAAGACCGGCTATAATCGTAGCCGCTGAAATTCGACGCGCGGTATTTGTTTCGCTATCGAAACAAATGCGCGGTATTTGTTTCGCTGTCGAAACAAATGCGCGGTATTTGTTTCGCTATCGAAACAAATGCGTGGTATCCGTTCTGCCCCCATTCCGTACTTCGTACTAAACTAAACTGTATCTATGTACTAAGTATCTATTAGCCGTTAAACGGATTAATCTACATATAACGATTTATATATTTGTCAAACCCTATATATCGTAATATCTGTTCTAGACATAACGGCTAGAGCTAACGGCTAACGCGGATTGATGGACGGTAGGTACCAGGATCAATTCCTGGGTCCGTCAACCAACTTTTGGTAAGACTACATAATTTACCCCCTGTCTTCTCTAGAGAGCCTAGGCAGCCATGGCTCTAGCTCCCTATCCAGCCTTCAGTGACTACGACAAGTATGGGGGCTTGGAAAGGGGAGTTAGAGGCAGACCGCCTCAGCTCTTTTTCTATCCTAATACAGACCTATAAAATACTCAAATATCAACAATTGCAACTTGATTATCACAACAAATTTTCTGCACACCACTCTTAAGGTGACCAAGCTCACCAAGCTAAGATTTGACCCACATCAATTCTTTTACAGCAAAAGAAGAGGCCATATACTCAGCCTCCATGGTGGACCGAGCAATAACCTTTTGCTATTTGCTACTCCAACAGCAAGCCCCATCACCCACATATAATACATATCCAAAAGTACATCTCCTCATCGGGGCATCACTATAACTGTCATCGCTCCAAGTTGCGATGTCAGTATTCTCCCCACCCAAATGCAACCATAGATCCCTAGTTCCTATCAAATATATAAGGACTCTCTAAGCTGCCCCCCAATCCCTTTAAGTAGGAGCATTTAGACTTCTACTCAGCACTCCTACAACTGCAGCTAAATCTAGCCGGGCACAATTCCTAAAATATATTAGATTTCCCACTACTTGCCTATAAAGAATACTCTGCATGAACTTCTGTTCTTCAAGAGATAATTCCTCGTCTAACACTATGACTCTTTCTTCCTCACTCCCCTCACTTCCCTTCTTTAACTCCATTTGAGTTAAACAACTATTAGCTTTATCCATCTGAAATTTTTCCAGCATGTTCCCTATTGCTTCCTTTTGAGTCAATCATATAATCTTTCTTTCTTGGTCTTTTTCTACTTGAATCTCCAAAGTATATTTTGCTTCTCCCATATCTTTCATTTCAAATCTCCCTTTAAGATCGGTTTTTAGTCTATAATTTTTTTCCATTGATTTACTTAAAATAAGTAAATCATCAACATATATTGTAATTAATATAATACCTTCCTCATCCTCAAAAACATAGATTGAGTGATCTGAGCTGATCCGGATATATCCCAGACCGGTAAGAAACTTATCAAGTTTCTTATTCCACTGTCGAGGCGCCTGTTTCAAACCGTAAAGGGATTTAATCAGCCGGCATACCTTACTCTCCTCTCTTTCCTCCACAAATCCTTCGGGTTATCATATGAAGATCTCCTTTTCCAATTCTCCATGCAAAAAGGTTGTCTTGATGTCCATCTGGTGCACCTCCATGTCTTCCGCTGGTGCTAGGCTGAGAAGTATGCGGACG
This sequence comes from Zygnema cylindricum, assembly GCA_037447655.1. Taxonomy (NCBI): domain Eukaryota; kingdom Viridiplantae; phylum Streptophyta; class Zygnematophyceae; order Zygnematales; family Zygnemataceae; genus Zygnema; species Zygnema cylindricum. The sequence goes on from JBBHKE010001198.1 coordinate 25,289, forward strand.
GAAGGAAATATGACGACCGGAGCAAAGGTTTCTTCGTAGTCGATTCCTTCTTTCTGTGTAAATCCTTTTGCCACTCATCGGGCTTTGTAACGCTCAATAGTGTTATTTGGGTTCAGTTTTAATTTGAAAACCCACTTACAACCGATTGGTTTTTGGTTAGGTGGACAATCCTCTAGCTCCCAAGTATCGGTTGCCATAATTGAAGCCATCTCCTCATTGATGGCTGTCTTCCACCCGTTCCTTTCTGGGCAAATCATCGCCTCTCCATAAGTTTGAGGTTCATCTTGATGAGATAGATTTGTTACCTTGTTATTTACCTGTTTTTCTTGTAATCTTTTACTATTTCTTCCCCCACCTCAAAATCTGTGGCCGGAATAGATGGTTCTCGTGGGTTTTTTCGAACAATCTCGGCTTCTCCCCTATCCCTTAATCCCGGATCAATTTCCATCACGTCTTCCGTTTCAGGTAGAGTTGTCACTGTAGTTTCCGTAACCGAGTTCTTTTCGGTCTGATATGTACCTGCAAGAATGTCATCTTCTCTAAAACTTGGATAGTTAGGAAGTTCAAAGTCATTGAAATTTTCTGACTCAAATATGATTTTTACTGACTTTATATATTTGAAGGGATCCACAGACTTTCTTTCATCCATAACTACTACATGCTTTATTAAGCTTATATCTTCCATTTTTAGATCATAAACTCTATATCCTTTAACATCCTCATCATATCCTAATAAGTATCCCGGTTTTCCTTTAGGATCCAACTTCCAATTAGACCGATCTGTATCTAGACTGAATACTTGACTGCCAAAAACCTTTAAGTAAGATATGTCTGGTTTCCGGCCTGTCCATCTCTCATAAGGTGTTTTATCTTTAATAGCTGAAGTAAGAACTCTATTTTTGAGGTAATTAACACAGTTCATTGCTTCAACCCAAAACCTTTTTCCTATGTTCTTATCTGACAACATACTTCTAGCACTATCACTTAGTGTTCTATTTAACCTTGTAGCTACCCCATTCTGTTGTGGGTTTTGTGACACTTTCTTTTGGTGTTGGACCCCATCTTCCCTCAAAAAATCCTCAAACTGGTTAGAATTATATTCTCCACCATTGTCACTCCTTATTCTCTTGATTGGAGTTTCATGGAGTTTTTCGCTCCATGCTTTATATTGTCTAAAACAATCCTGAGCTTCAGACTTGTTTTTCAAAAAATACTCTCGAGAATACCGAGACCAATCATCACTGATAGTCATCATAAATCTCTTCCCCTCCGGTGAGGGCACTTTAGCCGGTCCCCAAATATCTGTGTGTTCTAAATCTAGAATTTTTTCTCCCTTATAAGTGGTTGTTTTGGGAAAAGGTAATCTGTGTGCTTTTCCTTTAGCACATCCACTACAATCACTTATATTATCACTCTCACTGAGCTGAATTTCTTCCACCACTCCCATCTTTTTCATCTCTCTTAACTTATCTTGATTCACATGCTTAAGCCTCCTATGCCACATCATAATATCATGAACACCAACATAATAAAGTTTCTTTGTTTCATTACTTAAAATCAGCCTAAACGTCCCTTGGCTACCTTTCTCAACAATGAAATATACCTCTTCGTCAAAACTAGCAGTAAAGACTCTTTCCCTAGTGCTAGTGAAAAAACCCTTATCATCTAACACAGATGTAGAGATGAGGTTTTTGTCAGCTCCGGAATAAACAATACATCGGAGAATGTTACTATAGATGTCTTTCCTTCTACTAACACTTTCAAATCTACCGATCTTACAAGAGTAGTACTGACTATCCTCTCATCCACGTACTCTATCACTAAGGTGGGAATCTTTCTTAGCTTAGTGAACAGGTGTTTATCCTTACACATGTGCATGGAGGCACCTGAATCTACAATCCAGCCTGCTTCACCTTTCAATCCATCGTAGGCACATTTCTGCCTTCGTGGAATTTCCACCTCGTTTTTCGCCTCCAACTCCTCATCCAATAAAAGCTCATCGTCCTCGTCCTCGAATTCCGCCTCATGTACCTGTGTCACAAGGGCCTTTTTCTTTCCTCTCGGGGTTCCACCGGTCTTCCCCTCCTTTAACCGAAGCTCGGTTAGCTTAGTTCAATGTGCCATATAGTGCCCCGGTTTCTTACAAAAATGACATAAACCTTTGGGAGCCCTTGGTCCGAACTCGTCGGTTTGATTTTTCTGCTCCCACCCCCCATAGTTTTTGACCGGTTTTAGGGAATCCTTATTTCTCCAATCGGTCGCTGCTGCCAAGGCTTGCCCACTCTTTCCTCCCCTTCGGATCTCAATCGTATTCTCCTGAACGAGAATCATCCCTACCACTAAGTTCCATATCCAACTTGAGTCTGGCAAGTCCTGCACACGGTTGACTATGTTCTCGAACTCATCGGGTAACTTCATCAGTAAACACTTAACCTTTTCTTTTTCACTAAAATCTTTTCCAGCACTCTCTAGCTCAATAAAAAGTGTAGCATCTTCATTTCAGAAATCCAACATCTTCCCCTATTTGTATACATACTCCTTAACTTTTTGTTCAGCCAATTGTTGTTGCTGAATCGTACCACTTCGGTACATCTCTATGAGAGCCATCCAAAGATCGGATGCCTTTTCTACCTGCAAATGAGGACATTCAAGTCTTTGAGTGAGATGGCGTAGGATGAAGTGCTTTGCCGCCATATTGTTGAAGTCCCAGGTTTCACTATCATTCTCCTCGTTCCTCGGAATAGGTGACATGAATGTCGAACCAATAGCTATTGATGTGGTTGCCTCCCTCTCCTTTCCTTTGTCCACCACCTCTCCTTCTTTTGTTTCCTCCGTTGAAGGTAGATCCTTTTTCCTGGTGAATCTGGTTCCTCCAAACCCTGGAGGAATTCCAAGACTTGATCGACGCCCCACTCGTCCACTCACTATCCCCCAAAACCTATTCTCGTATAAAGCTCTTATCATCATACTTTCCCAGTATATGAAGCCAGTTCCATTAAAGATGGGTACCCTAGAGGGTGGGCCCATAACCTGAAACTCTAAGACATCCATAAGTCCTTAGAGTAAGCAGCTCACCAAAGCGTGTAGGATAACCTTGATCCCTTTGTGTTTCAGCAAGAACAACTGCCACCCTGGCAGACAAAAACTCTAACCACCTTCACCCTTGTAAGGGCAAGACTCCCCTGAGTCGATAGCAAAAAGAATATCTGAATTTGCTCCCTTGAGCAGTAAGTTATGGAGGGTCAAATTTGACCTTTTGTACAGGAGCTCTCTAAGAGAGAGGGTCCTATCTACCAATTTTTCTAAGTCTTATCTCTCTCACAAACTCTATCTACTGGTGTACGGCACCAATCATATTAAACAGTCGTACATAAAAGTATAGCCGCCGGTGTACTTTATGTACGGAAATTGTACGACATGGCCTAAAAGTCGACACACGTCATATCCGGATTCGGTGTCGTAATCCTCCGAGATACCGCCATCCTACGCAATTTCGCCACGTGTCATTTAATATGGCGATAACCATAAACCGCCGAGAATCTCTTCCGCGATTTCGGCTTTCTTCTCGGCGGTCCGATTAAATGCAGATTTCAATCGGAGCCGTCATAAATACATGCGCGGTATTTGTTTTGTAAAAGAAACAAATTGCGCGGTACTTGTTTCTTGTCTATACCGTAATCTGTACGTTTACTTAACAGGTTCTATGTAACCGTAAACATCCGCCGTTAAATGAATATTTCTACGTCGTAACATATAAATACAAATCAAACCTAATACTATGTATTGGAACTTCTAGACTTAACGGCTAGGGCTACCGGCTACTGGCGCTTTGCTGGTCGGTAGGTGTTAGGATCAAATCTTGTCACCGACATATACCTTTTAGTAAATAAACATTCATATTTGTAAATTGGCTAATCTATTTCCCGTAAACCTTTGGATAGCCTAGGTAGGCATGGCTCTAGCTTCCTCTTCAACTTCTCAGTGACTGCAACAAGTGTGGGAGTTTGAGAGAGAAGTTAGAGGCAGACTTCCTCGGCTGCTTTCTATATTCCAATTTAGACCTAGAAAATAATAAAATAACCATTGATTTCTACATTGGCTGCCTCCTAGTCTGTCTTCCTATGATCATTAAGACTCTTACTGAGTACTCCAACTGTTGCCGCTATGTCCGGCCTAGTACAATTCATAAAATAGATCAAGCTTCTTACGACCTGTCTATAAGGGATATACTTTATAAACACTCTCTCTTCTGGACTCATGTGATCATCTAAGATCATCACTCCTCCTTCTACACTCCCATCACTTATTTTTTTTAAGTCCATCGGAGTGGTACAACTATTAGCCTTTTTCATCAGGAAATTCTCAAGCATATTACCTATTGTTTCTTTTTGAGTAAGTCTGATAATCTTTTCCCCCCTATCTCTCTCCATTTGGATCCCCAAAATGTATCTTGCCTCACCTAAATCCTTCATATAAAATCTGTTTCTAAGATCTTTCTTTAACCTATTAATATTTTCCAAAGACTTATTGAGTACAAGCAGATCATCCATATAGAATAAAATAAAAGTGACACCATTCTCATCCTCAAACATATAGATAGAATGGTAAAAACTGATATGGATACATCCTTAACAAGTGAGAAACTCATATAGTTTCTTTTTCCACTGTCAGGGAGCCTGCTTCAGTCCATATAAGGACTTTATGAGCCTGCAGACTTTGCTCTCTTCTCCTTCCTCCACGAACCCCTCGGGTTGCATCATGAAAATCTCTTCCTCTAGCTCACCATTATTAAAAGCAGTCTTAATGTCCATCCGGTGTATTTCCATGTCTTCCGCTGCTGCCAGTCTGAGGAGAATCCTTACTGGTGGGAACCAAACAAATGCAGCAAAAGTCTCCTCATAGTCAATCCCCTCCTTTTGGGTAAACCCTTTTGCTACCAAACGAGCCTTATTTCTCTCAATGGTATGATCTGGGTTCAGTTTTAGTTTAAACACCCATTTACACCCAATCAATATTCTGTCCGGGGGACAGTGCGCTAGTTCCCAAGTATTTGCTTCCATGATAGAGGCCATCTCATCATTTATGGCTCTAATCCATCTGTCTTTCTCCGAACTCTTTACTGCCTCCGAGGATGACTAAGGCTCATCTGGGTGAGATAGCTTAGTTACCTTGTGAGCGGCCTGTTTTTCCTGAATATGTTTGTTGCTCCTCCTCCCCCCCTCAAACTCCGAAGTTGGGATGGAGGGAAGTCTTTGATTTCTCTTTACTCTTTCATCGGCTCCCCTATCCATAGAAGTAGGTTCCGGTTCCTCCTCTTCTATCTCCTCAAAGTCCATAGGAATATGTGAGGTTTCTGGTGGATATTGTGTGTCTTAGATTTCCCCTAAATCTACAATCCTTGTTTCACTCATGTCTCTTTCGCGAGGGACGGAGTTCTCCTCACCTTCAGACTCAAATCTGATTCTTATCTTCTTGGTATATTTAAAGGGGTCAAATGACTTCCCTTCATCCATGACAACAACGTGTTTGACCAGAATGATATCTCTCTTTGCTAAGTCATAGACTCTATATCCCTTGACATCCTCATCATATCCTACAAATTATCCAGGTTTTCCCTTAGCATCTAGTTTCCTGTTTTTCCTATCCGTGTCAAGACTGTAAACTTGGCTACCGAATACTTTAAGGTGAGAGATATCTGGTTTCCTTCCCACCCATCTCTCATAAGGTATCATTCCCTTTACAGTTGAGGTAAGGACTCTATTCTTAATGTAGTTAGCACAGTTCATGGCCTTTGCCCAAAATCTCTTTCCTATTTTCTTGTAGGCCCACATACTTCATGCACTATCTCCTAGTGTTCCGTCCAACCTCTCAGCTACTCCATTTTGTTCGGGGTTATATAGTACGGTTTTCTCATGCTGAACCCTCTCATCTCTCAAGTATTCCTCAAACTTGTTAGAGGTATATTCCCCCCCCATTATCACTCCTTATTCTCTTATTGGGGGTTCCATTCAACTTCTCACTCCAGGCTTTATATTCTTTGAAGTAAGTAGATGTTTCGGACTTTGTTTTTAGGAAGTAGACTATAGAGTATCTAGACCAGTCATCAGTTATTGTGAACATAAACCTCTTTCCTCCAACCAAAGGTACTTTTGCAGGTCCCCAAATATCTGTGTGGACCAGATCTAGTACTTTCTTACCTTTATATTTGGCGGCTTTGGGAAAAAGAAGTTTGTGAGCCTTAGCTTGTGCACAGCCACTACAATCATCCATCATTTCATTATCCCCAAACTTAAATGCCTTCTACTACCCCAAGATTTTTTATTTCCCTCAACCTATCAAATGCACATGCCCCAATTGTTTATGCCAAATCATCAACTTAGGAACACCGACATAATAAGCATTATTCTTTTCATTCACCATTCCTCTCTATCCCCCATACTTATTTTTTTCACTGAAAGAGAGAGAGAGAAATAAAAGGGAAGCCATAGCTGTTTTAGCTTAATAAGTAGGACTGAAGAGTGACTTATGTCACTCTCAACAAAAGGTTGAGTCCAGCAGGACTCGAACCTCCGACCTGCAGAGCAAGGCGTAGCCGGTAGCCCTAACCAGTCTGTCAAAGAAGTTCGTTGAAATATATAGGGTATGATTAATATTTAATCTATGTTACAGTCGATAAATCGATGAACGGAAATACAAATGAAACGACATAGAACCTGTTATATACAGTGCGAATATAATGCCGCACGAAACAAATGAATCGGACATTTGTTTCGACGATCAATATTGAATGCCAGTTTTTATCCTACGGCGCACATCATCACTGAGATCCCAAAATAGTCACTCTGACGTTTTATGACGTGGCATGATCTGGCGCCACGTGGAGAGATAACATTTGGTCGTGGGAATTACGAATAACGTACGAACGAGTGAAAAGTGGACACGCGTCTGCTTAATGGCCTTGTCGTACAAAGGCCGCACAACAAGTACATCAACAATAGTACTTTTTTATACTATATAGTGATATTATTGGTTCGTACATTTAGTAGATAGGAGTTCTGAGAGGGAACTAAGACTTAGAAAATTCTGGTAGGTAGTCCTCTTTCCCTTTGAGAGATTTTATAAATTGGCATCTTTGCCACCCTTTAACTAATCGCCTGGTTGGGCGTTTTCAGTGATTCTTTTTTGTACGCACTCAAAGGTGTCTTAGCTACATATTGGTGTATTTAGATTGACTAATTGTTTGCTTAGGCAGCAGTGGTTTCCATTGGAAGTGGGTTAGTTAACAACTATCTAGAGGCTTCCAAAATTCTTTAGTCCAATGGAAGACACAGAATTGCAAACTCCTCCAAATCCTGATGGAGTTCCTGAAGGTGGACCTGTCACTTTTCCATTGACGATACCCCAGTATCGTTTTTCGCACAAAGCCCATATCATCATGGCTTCCGAATAGATAAACCCAGATCCATTGAAGGTGGGCACCCTAGAGGATGGGCCCATAACCTGCAATTATGTGTCCTCCATTAGACTACACAATTCAAAAAGCCTCTAGATAATTTTAATTAACCAACTTCAAGCCACAACCACTGCTGCCCAAGAAGGAAAACCGACAGTCTACCTATACGCCTGTGTAGCCTGGACTCCCTTGAGTCGGTAGCAAAAAGAGTCACTAAAAACGGCCAACCAGCCGATAAGTTATGAGCCGGCAAAAATGCCAATTTTATACAAAGCTCTTTAAGGGAGAGGTGTTTACCTACCGAATTTCCTAAGTCCTAAACCCCTCTCACAACCCTTATGTACTAAAGTATGAACCAATCACAAGATTAGAAGATACGAAAAGGTATTACGGCTGATGTACTTTCTGTATGACCTGTGTACGACAAGGCCACTGAGTGGACGCGTGTCACCATTCCACTCGTCTGTATGCTCCCCGGAATTTGTGCGACCAAATGTTATCCCTCCACGTGGCGTCAGGTCATGCCACGTCCATAAACACCAAAAGTGACCATTCCGCGATCTCGCTAGTGATAGTCGCCGTCAGATGAAATCCGACAATAAATGTTGGCCGTCAAAACAAATATCCGATTCATTTGTTTCGTGCGAAATGACGTCCACACTGAAACTTTCACTAGTTCTATGTTCCTTTGTTCACATTTCAGTTAATCGGTTTCAGGACCGTGTACATGTTTAAATATATATCATACCCCATGTAATATAACGGACTTCTACGATAGATTGGATAGAGCTAACGGCTACACCGTACTCTACCGATTGGAGGTTTGAGTCCTGCTGAACTCAACCTTTTGTTGCGAGTGAAAAAGTCACTCTTTAGTCCTGTTTGCTGACCTAAGGCAGCCATGGCTCGTGCACCCTCTCTATTATTCAGTGACTACAACATGTATGGTGGTTAAGTAAGAGGAGGTAGAGGCAGGCTGTCCGCCATTTTCTACTTATTTTTATACTTATATATTTAGACCTATAAAATACCTTATAAATCAATAATTTCAACAAAGATTAGCCTAAGGACATAGGCCCCCAAACGGCCTTTATAATTTTTGCAAAAAGCCGAGACACTTTATCCCAGATTGTGTCAAGCTGTCAAAGTTGAGGCTCTAAGAGAACCGTGGAAGGGGTTCTTCCGGAGGGAAGAAAAAGGCACTTGTGGTCACAAAAGTGACAGGAGAAATCGAGGACGAGTCCTCCAAAGAGGATGGGGAGCTTCTTTTTGACGAGATTCTGGAGGAGAAGGAGATCCCTCAAAGACAGATGTGTGTCCTTGGAGCAATTCGGGAAGCTCCAAAGGAAGGATGGATCAACGACTTAGGTGCATCTATGCATATGTGTCGTGATTAGCAACTCATCACTAAGCTAAGAAAGAACCCTACTGTAGAGATAGAATTTATAGATAGGAGAGTGATTAATATAGATCTAGTGGGGTCAATAGATCTGAAAGTCTTAGTGGAGGGTGCAATTATGTGTCCTCCATTGGACTACAGAATAGAGGAAGCCTCTACATAGTATTTAACTAACCCACTTCAAGCCACAACCACTGCTGCCCAAAAAGGCAAACCGACAATTTGACTGCTTCTCTGTGCAGCCTAGACTCCCCTGAGTCTGTAGCAAAAAGAATCACTAAAAACAGGCAACCAACCGAGAAGTTAGGAGGCAGTAAAAATGCCAATTTGTACAAACTCTCAAAGAGAGAGGTGACTGCCTACCCAAATTTTCTAAGTCCTGATTCCCTCTAATAACTTCTATCTAGTGAAGTATGGACCAATCAGATTACTGTACCGTACCAAAAATTACTACAGCCGGTGTACCTTTTGTACAGCCTATGTACAACAAGGCTATTAAGCGGACGCCTGTCTGCTTTTCACTCGTCCGTACATTCCTCGGAATTCCCATGATCGAATGTCATCTCTCCACGTGTCTGCTTTTCACTCGTCCGTACATTCCTCGGAATTCTCATGACCGAATGTCATCTCTCCACGTGTCCAGGTCATGCCATGTCACAAAACGCCAAAGAGACCACTCCGGGATTTCAGTGATAATGTGCGCCATTGGATTTGCAGCGAGACGCAATCTTAGCCGTTATTAATACTTGCGCGACATTTGTTTCACTGTCGAAACAAAATGCGTGATATCCGTTTTGAAATAGAATAGTACTTTCATAAAACTCTATCTATGCATGCCGTATACAGTTTTAGTTAAATGGATTTGTTCCCCCCTATACATATATATATATATATATCTATCACATACTATATCATTTAGCATTGGTCATATTGTTCTATGACAACTGGTGCAGGTGGTGCTGCAGCAGTAGTTGTAGAAGTAGACATACTTAAGCATAATCTAACAAGAAATCCTATCAAACACTGATCTTTGTCACACTATAAAAACTAACTCACATGTCAAATTTACTCAGAATTCAGCATATAAGATAATCACCATACACACTCTAAACTCCCAAAGTTACAAACAAATTGACTCAGTCAGCCATAAGATATAAGACCTGCAAGTTTCCCAAAAAATGCCTTATAGTTTTCCAATATCCCAAAACTGAGTACTAAACAATTTTACTAAGTCCTAAACTTATACTCTTAGAGTGTGTCTACTGCTAGCAAACAAATCAACAGATAACATCTGGCACTGTAGTATTGTACTATAATGTGACAAGGTACCAAAACTGTACGTCACTGTACCACGGGTACATCCAAAAACCAAACTGCAACTAGCCTAAAAACTAAATAGTGAAACACTATTTCCTAATCCACTAAGCAACAAAATCCTGTTCTATCAGGTATTTACAAATTGAAGTCATACACAAAGATGGCCTTCTTAGTCAGCAACTGTAGATGTGTCCAGCCCGTTGTGGTACTTTTTGTACGAATACCTGGGGTGATTACGAAGCACAACGTCATCCGTGGTCCCCACTTAATTTCTAGCCGTCGGTCTGATAGTAATCAACGTCTGGTATTTTACCTTATACAATTGTAATCCCAGATGACCAGTTCATTTTCTATCCACCCGATTTCCCGAATTCACTCGTCTGATGGATGCCACATGTCTTGGTCCATTCCGCTTTCCCTGCATAGTCTGAGGCGTCGACGCTTGTCTATGTGATCGTACAAATACTCTTAGGGTAACTTCTTTACTATCACACTATTTGAGGTAAGTATTTTATCAATCTTTAATCCAAAAATATTCTAAGTTTCAAATCTCCCCTCACTGCTCTATCTACTAAGGATAAAGCTTTTAAAACAACAGGTCCTAGTCTAATAGGATAAAGTTGACCGCTATCGGCCAACTTGACAAACCGCAGGTAGAAGGATCAAATCCCGGGTCCGTTAGGTACATTTTTAGTAACCTACTAAAAATAACTGCGTGTTGAACTAAGGCAGCCATGGATCAACCACCCTCTCTATCTTTCAGTGACTACAAAAAGTATGGGAGCTAGAGAGAGGAGGTGGAGGCAGGCTGCCTGTCCTTTTCTTTTTTTTTATCCTAACATATTTAAACCTAGAAAATACTCTAGAAATGTATTAATTTCAACACTCCCCTTATTTTGTAGTCTAATTTTAATTTTTCTTTCAACCCGCACTTTTCGGGACAATATTATAATTAAGGAAAAGGCACACGTTTGGTAATCATGTCAGCCACCATTTCTTCATCAGGTCTATACACAAGATTTAAAATCTTATTTTCAACTTTTTCTCACACGAAGCTTAATCTTATGTCAATATGTTTTGCTTTGAAATGGTGTTTTGGATTGGCTGCAATTGGGATTGCAGCTTGATTATCACAAAAGATTTCAAGCACTCCCTCCTTCATATATCCCAGTTCTTGCAACAATGACTTCACCCACATTAGTTCTTTTACAGCAGAACAAGACGCCATATACTCAGCCTCCATAGTAGACTGAGCAACCACCTTTTGTTGCTTACTGCTCCAACAGCAAGCACCTTCCCCCACATACAAAACATATCCTGAAGTGCATCTTCTCATAGGTGCATCCCCATAACTGGCATCACTCCAAGTGGTGATATCAGTATGGTCCCCTCCCAAATGCAACTATAATTCTTTGGTTACACCTAGATATCTCATGACTCTCTTGGTTGCCTCCCAGTCTCTCTTCCTAGGATCATTAAGACTCCTACTGAGT
>JBBHKE010001198.1:36960-61960 GCA_037447655.1 Zygnema cylindricum
CTTACCTGGTTCTGTGCACCACAACTACAAACTCATAAAAGATCCAGACATAATATTATCCTTTTTACATCTCCGCCAGATGGAGATTGAGGGAAGTGGTTCGGGGGTGTAAATAACATCAGTGAGTTCCGACCCATCCCACTATCTCGGTACCGACGGATTTCGAAACATCGTCTGTCCATCGTCTTTTATCTACCCAAATGATTTTGATAACTGCCTGGGCCCTTAACTAGGACCATGGACGGCAGTCAGTTGTATCGGCAATCGAAACAGGCAAATCAGATCCTGATCACGATCCTGCATAGTGTGCTAAGAATCTATTCGCGCCGTTAAATGAATTCGTCTACGCGTACAGATTTATATAGTTATCAAACCGCATACGTCCTAGCACTAGTCCTAGACTAAACGGACAAAGCTAACGGCTATGTTGACGGACGGCAGGTACCAGGATCAATTCCCGGGTCCGTCAATAGTTTTAGTAAACCCATCTATTTTCTGCTACCTGTCTGCTACAAAGCTTTAGGCAGCCATGGCTCTATCACCCTACCCAGCCTTGAGTGACTACAATAAATGTGGGGGCTTGGTGAAGGGAGTTAGAGGTAGACCGCCTCTACATTTTTCCTATTATAATACAGACCTAGAAAATACTCAAACATCAACACCACGTGTCTTGGTCCATTCCGCTTTCCCTGCATAATCAAAGGCGTTGATGCGTGTCCATGTGATCGTATAACTTCTTTACTATCACACTATTTGAGGTAAGTATTACATCAATCTTTAATCCAAAAAATATTCTAAGTTACAAATCTCCCCTCACAGCTCTATCTACTGAGGATAAAGCTTTTAAAATAACACTCCTTTAAAGCTTTCGACTCAGTTATTCACTCAGCCCAATAGCCTTTCCGCAAAACTGCAATTTAGGTGCAGGTAGAGCTTTTGTTAGCATAGCTGCATCCATATTTTCATCAGGTAAGTAGCACAATTTTATCACTTTGGCAAGCACTTTTTCTCGGACAAAATGCAGTCTGACATCCATGTGTTTACTCTTAAAATGGTGGCTGGGGTTAGAGGCAATGGCAATAGCTGCCTGGTTGTCACACTAGATGACTTGATGAATAGTTTTCATGTGTCCCAACTCCTGCAAAAGAGCTTTTACCCATAGGAGTTCCTTCAGGGCAAAACTTGTTGCCATATATTCCGACTCCATAGTTGATTGAGCGGTGACTTTCTGAAGTTTGCTACTCCTGCAACAAATTTCGTTTCCGATCTGCAAGACAAAACCAGTGGTTGATTTCCTGCTAGGCATGTCGCCATAACTCCCATCGCTCCAGGTTTGCTGTTTGACTTCCCCTCCTCGAAGGACAAGTTTAAGATTCCGGGTCCTTGCCAGATTCCTCAGAACCCTCTTTGCAGCTTCCCAGTCTGACCTTTTCGGGTTTTGCAGACTCCTACTAAGAGCTCCAACTGCAGGTGCCACATCCAGTCTCGTACAGTTCATAAAATAGATGAGACTGCCCACTACTTGTCTATATGGTTTTGAGGCCATGAATTCTTCCTCCCCTGACTCTAGACTATCATCAACTAAAATGCCAAAATCTGAATCAGCTCCCTCTAACTTTTGTCTGTATTCCATAAGAGTGACACACTCTTTAGCTTCTTTCATATCAAATCTTTCAAGCATGGAACCTATAGCCTCTTTTTGAGTTAGCATGATCTATCTTTCATTTCTGTTTCTCTCTACTTCTATGCCTAAGTTGTATTTGGCCTCGCCAAGGTCTTTCATCTCAAATCTGGACTTCAACGCCCTTTTGATACAATTTATTTCATCCATAAATTTGCTAATAAGCAGCAAATCATCTTCATACACAGCAATATATAGTACACCATCCTCCCCTTGCAAAACATACACAGAGTGATCTGAGCTGATCCTTTTAAAGCCTAATTTGGTGAGGAACTCATCTAATTTCAGGTTCCATTGTCTAGAGGCATGTTTCAGCCCATACAAGGACTTACATCAGTTTGCATACTAGTTTTTCTTTTCCTTTTTCTACATACATCTCTGGTTGCTGCATATAGATAGTTTCTTCTAGCTCTCCATAAGCAAAGCTGTTTTTACATCCATTTGATGCACTTCCATATTTTCAATTGCTGCTAAACTTAAAAGAATCCTGACAGTACGAAACCTTACCATTAGAGAGAAAGTCTCCTCAAAGTCAATTCCTTCTTTCTGATTGTAACCTTTGGCCACCACTCTAGCCTTGTATCTTTCAATGGAGCCATCCGGGTTCAGCTCTAGTTTGAATACCCATTTGCTGCCGATGGCTTTCCGGTCTGAAGGGAGATCAACCAGCTCCCATGTTTGAGCTTGCATGATAGACTTTATTTCGTCGTTTGCCGCCTCTATCCAGTGATTTCATTTAAGTGAGGAGAAGGCTTCCCGGAAAGTCTAAGGTTCTCCCGAGTTAGCAGAATAAGCAAAGTGGGAACTTGACTGAAGACGGCTGCTAGATCTCCTTCCCCCCGGAAATTCTAAGTCGGAGACCGATGGAAGTCTCGCATTTTTAGTTTGTTTCGGCACTCGTTTAGTTTGATCTTGGAGCTGTTCAGTTTGCTCCATCTGAGTTGTAACAGGCACCTGAGGATCAGAAGAAAGTGTTTCCGCAATCTAGTGCTGAACAGGAGGAAAATATAGTGTCTTCTGCGCATCAAATATAACATATTCTTGTGATTTTTCTGCTGCCTGTTTTTCTGTCATTGTAAAAAGATCTGCAGATTCATTTTCATCTTTCATAATTATATTTCTGGAAACTACTATCTTTTTCTTATCTAAAACATATACTCTATATCCATTGGAATTATCATCATACCCTACTAGAATACCTGGCAGACCTTTCAGTTCCAATTTCCAAGTATTCAGTGAAGTGTCCAAAATAAAACATTTACTTCCGAATACTCTAAGATGACTAACATATGGTTTTCTACCTGTCCATATCTTAAAAGGTGTAGTGCTAACTGACCGAGAACCTATTCTGTTTTAAATGTAAACTGCACAATTGAGGGCCTCAGCCCAAAATTTCATATCAATATTTTTGTCTGCTAACATAGATCTAGCACTTTCTGCAATAGTCCTATTCAGTCTTTCTGAGACACCATTTTGCTGTGGTGTGTAAGGAACCGTGAGCTGGCGACTGATACCCTCATCTAGAAGAAATTGGTCAAACTCCTTTGATATGTACTCTCGTCCATTGTCCGATCTGAGCTCCAAAATCGGAGCATTGTGCAATTTTTCCGCCCAAGCCTTGTAGTGTTTGAAGTGGCCGAACACGTCACTCTTTTCTTTCATGAACTACACCTTCGTGAACTTGGAGAAATCATCTCTAAATGTCACCATAAACATGACCCCCCCAGCAGAGGGCACCTGAGCTTGTCCTAAAACATCAGAATGTATAAGCTGCAAAACTTTTGTAGACCGATGTTCTGATACTTGTGGGAAAGGTAACTTGATAATTTTTCCTAGTGAGCAACCATCACATGTTTTAACCGGCTGATTAGTAAGAGAAACACCTTCTATTTGACCAGAATTAACTATCTTCTTCAAGCTGTCATAGTGAACATGACCTAGTCTTTTATGCCACAATTTATTTTTAGAATTAACACTGGAGTACAGAACATCGTTTTCTTTTGTATTAGCCATATCCATACGATACATTTTGCTTGCATCTCTAGTTCCAGTGACAACCACCTTCCCAAACTTGCTTACAACCTGCCTACCACCTTTAAGGCTGACCTCAAATCCTTTGCTCTCAACTAGAGAAGTACAAAATAGATTCTTTTTGAAATCCGGTACATATAAGACATAATGAAGAGTACTTTCAACTGAATTCCCGCCTATGTCTACCAGCAAAGACACATCACCCTGAGCAAAAGGCTGAACACTCATGCCACAGGAATAGTAGATGTTCCTTGCAGGTGTGGACTTGAGATTAGTAAATAGTCCTTTGTTCCAACACATGTGGGCTGATACCCTAGTATCCATGATCCAACCGGCGTCCTTTGAGCCCTTCATTGCTGCCGCCATTGCAAATAGCTCTGAATCATCCTGGTCAGCGAAAGTTATAGGCTCATCCTCCAGAATTACAGATGAAGAAAACAATGAGTTGTTTTGCAACTAATTACCAGAAAAGCTCTGATTAAACTGACTTTGCTACCAACCAAGCCTATATAAACCTGTTTCATTATCCTTTTTGAGCTTAGGTTAGTACCTATACCCATGACCCTTCTCTAAACAATAAAAACAAGTAGTGAAAGATCTACTATACTGCCCTTGATTAAACTGTTTAAATTGACGTTGGTTCTGGTTAAACTGATTCCTCTGCTGATTAAATTGACTTCTATGTGGATTTAACTGTCCTTTTCTGTCATAATCTGTGTTAAAAGCCTCTAGTTGCTTTTCACCATTAAGCATCTTAGATGTAGACTCCTTCTTTATGATAATAGTGATAGCTAGTTGAAATGTCTAGCTAGACTTATCATGCTTTTTCAATTCAGCAGATGCATCTTTCATACTGCTTGGAAGACCTCTCGATAATCCGATCTGCTTGCTAAAACTCAAGAAAACTCCCACCAGCATAGGCATGAGAGTCCATGAGAGTTGTAAAGTTATCTGTATACTCGGCCATTGTTCCCCCCAAGTATTTGTAGTCCCAGATTTTTCCTGCCAACAAAAGTTCTTTTTGCACATTTGCTTTTTCATAAGATGACTTCAGCGATTTCCAAATGTCAATCGCTTTCTTCATTTTGATACTCGACATAACCATATTCTCCGAAAGACACAATTTGAGAGCGTTTTGAGCCAGCGAATTCTTTTTCGCCCAAGTTAGATCAGCTTAATCAAGTGATCCATCCAAAATGTCCAATAAGCCTGTAGTTTCAAAATAAGACTCAACCATATCCGCCTAGTAAGCATACTTCTGGCCATTAAAGACAATAATTCTTAGAGACAAGCCCATAACCTGTTGTTCTATGACAACTGGTGCAGGTGGTGCTGCAGCAGTAGTTGTAGAAGTAGACATACTTCAGAAAAAGCTAACAAGAAATCCTATCAAACATTGATCTTTGTCACATTGTAAAAACTGACTCACCGTTCAGATTTACTCAGAATTTAGCATACAAGATAATGGCTATACACACAGTAAACTCCCAAAGTTACAAACAAATTGAATTAGTTAATCATAAGATATAAGACCTGCAAGTTTCCCAAAAACTGCCTTTTAGTTTTCCAATATCCCAAAACTGAGTACTAAACAATTTTACTAAGTCCTAAACTTATACTCTTAGAGTGTGTCTACTGCTAGCAAACAAATCAACAGATAACATCTGGCACTGTAGTATTGTACTATAATGTGACAAGGTACCAAAACTGTACATCACTTTACCACGGGTACTTCAAAAAACCAAACTGCAACTAGCCTAAAAACTAAATAGTGACACACTATTTCCTAATCCACTGAGCAACAAAATCCTGTTCTATCAGGTATTTACAAATTGAAGTCGTACACAAAAATGGCTTGCTTAGTCAGCAACTATAGATGTGTCCAGCCTGTTGTGGTATTTTTTGTACGAATACCTGTGGTGATTACGAAGCACTACGTCATCCATGGTCCCCACTTAATTTCCAGCCGTCAGTGTTGATTATCGGTCTGATCGTAATCAACGTCTGGTATTTTACCTTATACAATTGTAATCCTAGATGTCCGGTTCATTTTCTGTCCGCTCGATTTCCCGAATTCTCTCGTCTGATGGATGCCACGTGTCTTGGTCCATTCAGCTCTGCCTGCATAGTCTGAGGCGTTGACGCGTGCCTATGTGATTGTACAAATACTCTTAGAGTAACTTCTTTACTATCACACTATTTGAGGTAAGTATTACATCAATCTTTAATCCAAAAATATTCTAAGTTACAAATCTCCCCTCACAACTCTATCTATTGAGGATAAAACTTATAAAACAACAGGAAGTGCCTATGTTAACCAACTGGAAACCATTCAGGCAGCCCAGGCAACAACCCGCATGGTTGTTAATCCCAACCATTGTACCACTCTGCTAAAAATCTAGAGACTCTTCTTTACAGAGAGGAACGAGTTAGCAATCAAGGAATTTACGGAATTACGATGCTTGAAGAACGAGACTCCAAGACTCTCTTCAACCAACTTTCAAGCCTTTGTCAAAAAACGAAACTGTCCACGATTCACCTTCCGGCAATGGCAACTAAATACTTTATTGCTGTTCGTAATTCATTCGGACCGACAAGGCAGACTGCTCTAGATAAATGGATTGTCGGACAAGTAATTCAGGACATCAATCCCTCCGCCAATGAAATCTCACTGGTGGTGATGTAATTATATGACCACTTTGTCCACAGTGAGGCAAGGGAGAAGGCCGTGACCGGCAATGCCCGAGCAAATTTTGCAAGATTCGTCGGGGAGACCTCCTTAAATGACAAGGAACAGGCTGAACTACAAGCTTTGCGGAAGCTTAAGGGGAAGCAAGTGGCTGACAGCGGGTTAAAACCAGCTATGGGAGCACATGAGCTGGTATTTCTCTATAATTGCATGAATTGTCAGCAACCGGGTCATGCGTGGAAGCACTGCACAAGAAAACTTAAACCGGAGTTGGCTTTGAAACTTATGGAATGGGAGAAAGAACGTGCAAAAAAGACCTTGAAACAACAAAAAAAGCTCACGGGAGTGAGAGGAGAGGACAAGACACCGGTAACCAAAGATACTTACCGTCCCACTCCACGGAGCGAAACCTCTAAGATGTCCCAATCTCAGTTGCGGCAAATCAAACTTCCAAAGTTTAATGACGCCCAAATCTCCAACAAAATCCGGAGTGCATATACCACCGAGGGCGCGAAGTGCGAAGCTTGTGGATTTTAGGGGCACAAAGAAGGGCAATGTTTCCGGAAAAATGGAGTACCCAAGGAAATGATGCAATTTGCTTTGTTTACGGAAGAAGGAGAAACAACCGTTAACTCTCTCCCACTCCAACTTTTCACTAGTGGGGGTGCCAACTTATGCCCACGCCCGAGAGACCTGAGCGAGCACCGGTTGCTCCGGCCAGGCTTACACTGGAGATCATCATACAGCAACAAAGTCAGTAGCTGGCCGCAATGGCTGCAGAGTTGGCTGCCCTCCGCTTGGGATCTTCTTCCCGACCTGCTCCTCTCACAGCAGCACAACGACTCGAAAAGCAAAAACTGGAGTTGTTACAGAAGCTCTCGGAGCTTGAGCTTCAACACACAGCGGGTGCCAACGATGACGACTTATTGGCCTGGGATTTGGAACCCCCTAATGCCCACCATGCCCAAACCTTAATGTCCGGAGCTTGGAATGTTGGGGTGGGAGACAGCCGCCGCCAACTCCGCCATTCCACCTTGACGCAAAGACATGACAGGCAGAAAATGAGTGAGAGGAATCACAACCCGGAAGCTACAAGGCCTTTGTCATTTACTCCCAGGGCAGTAATACTGAACAGTGACATCGGCTTAGGAATCAAACCCAATCACCCACCATCTCTTCCTCCAAAACCTAAATTGCCTCCCGGTTTCGAAAATTACCAGAACAAGAAACAGCAGCGAGAGAAGTGTTGTTCTTTGGTCTAAAATAGACCGCAGAAGCGACCCAAACTATCATGCAAAAAGCTAAGCAAAAATAGGTCGACAAACAATCATTTGAAATGCATCCTCCATATGCGTACAGAGACGCAACAAACAACATTTAGGGTTTCATAGAATAATCAACATAAATAGACCCTATGACAACATCTAAGGTTTGATGGAATAATCAACATAAGCAAACCCTAGGACAAATGCATAAATAATGCATATCAAACAAACATAAAATAACATAAATAAATAATAACAAAAAGAGTGCAATCTCACATAACATTAGATAAACAAAAGTATATCAATAAACATATTACTCAAATGCATGACCTAATCGGCAACCCTAAAAGTTTACATCTTCGGTCCCCACTTTACTAACCAGCATTAATTATTCATTCCTAACAAATCTCATTCCTATATATACACTTGTGAGCTGTCAAATAATCACTAAGTGTCATAATTTACGTTACTGTCACTAAATCCTATTTACGCATAATTACCTTTTAGTAAGAGTAAACTAATCGTAAGCGTACACCTGAAAGACAAGCAATCGTAAGCGTACACTTGTCTGCAAATACGACACACAATTAAACTGTCGATATCCTCATTGATCACCTAAAATATAACTATTTTAATCAACACTAAATCATTAATTCAAATAAGACAAAACATTGATGCTTCAAATATTTACACCGACGCATCCAAAAATCCGCGTCATAAGTGACAACTTGCTTAGTCACTTGTCGATAAGTCCACGCAGCAAGCCGATGTCACATACTTAAGGCCCACTTGATCATACATTCTCAAAATAGTGCGATCCATCAAAAAGCGGCGGACGCCGTCCGCCTTCGAAGTACAACACAATCCACTCGTTGAAATAATACGGTACCATCAAAATCTTGTCCGTACCGAAAACCGCGTACTTCGTCATAAATGTCGCACGTCAAAATTGAAGTATACTTATCCAAAAAGATTCTTTTGTACCATCGCGTACTTTCCATAATTGTCGCCCGTCACATTAGATTCCGTACGGCCGGCGTACAATTTAAATATTTCAAACATTTCATATCGGATCGCGAAGCGATCCGCCGTCCATTTCCATTTTGTATTCCGTATTATTCGTACGCTTCTTCGCGTCACTCAATTTGTAATTTACGTCACTTTAAATTCATTCGTACAATTACCCCCCAAACTACAAATCCATTCGAACCACTATATTACATTTGGTTACTAAGTATGCGAACATGCGAGCGCACGCATGTACGAAACTGAATCTTCCAAAAACAACAAGAATGAGTCACTAGAACGAGAGAAAAAAGACAATCAGGACTGGTTTGAGAAATATATGGCAGAACGCCTGGAGAATGACACACCCCAAACACCTCCAACCCTAGATTCCGGCTCCGAAAGTGAGAAAGAAGAACAAGATCAGGATATGCAGGAAACGAACTCATCTCAATCTTCCCCGAAAGCAACACTTTTTTCCTTCAAACCGGCTGTCATGCTAGTCCGGCACCTCATGCCATATGCCCTCACCCAGGTGAAGACTCTAGCATCCTCCCACAACCTGCCCGAAGAAATCCTCATTCAGGCAATGGGAGAGGAGATCCACTCTGGAAAGGGAGGAGTCGACAAGACCACTCCGCCAACCGCAATCTTTTTGTCCACTGATGCGAAAACCCCTATAGTGGATAGGGACTACAAGGCCTTATCAGTGGCCTTTATACAGAACCGAACCAGGAACTTCAAGCTTAATAGGTAAGGGGGATACCAAGACGCTCTGGTCGACACCGGAGCTCTCCCCAACCTCATCACCACCTCCGCTTTGCACAAAATGCCCGAGGAACTCCGGCCCGAGATCTGCCCAAGCAATATCTGCTTAAGCACCGTAAGCAGCGGTAGTCAACTTGTCCATGGAAAAATCAAGGCCATGGAAATCAAGTTTTCTGATGACGGAGGGCAACGGGTGAAAATTGAGCTTCCCTTCTTGGTAGTGGAAGGGACTCAATTCGAAATTTTGTTGGGAATGGCCACTTGGACCTGGCTCAATATGAGTTTGAGCGTGTGGAAGGAACAATGTACCGTTCGGGACCTGGAAAATCCAAAAGGAACCAAAGTGGTGGTTCCTTTGGATTTATGGAACCAGGGGAAAACAAATATCCCTATGTCTAGTTGCTACCTGGTGAACACTACATCATCTCCGACGGAACCGTTTGGCAGTTCTACAGATTTCGCCTAAGAAATCTATCAATTCCCAATTTCTAAGCGGTGGGAAGAGGAATATAAGAATAGATTATTGCAGGTAGCATAACTCCGGCGAGGAGTGGATAAGGCATTTTCGGCCTTAACATAGAAGGAATTCGTTTCTACACCACTGTCTAATGCTTCAAAACCCAAGTCCGATAACAAGGAGTTGAATCGACAAGTGGTGTCATTCGCAGTCCCCGATTTCAGACTGCGTATTCTATCTTTATTTTCGAGAATTAGTTCCGATTTGGAAGCGGTTTTGAAAACAAGATACCTAGTGGACTCATACGCAGCCGTGGAAATATCACCCAAGGCGCGGGCTGTCAGCGAATTCCGCCTCCATCAACTTCATCACCTATATCCTCAACAGCTTCTAATGACAGCTTTTTCAAAACCTCACCAAAGTCTTCCTCAAAATGTAGAAAACATCATGGCGCAACATCTAGCCAGTTTGGAAAGAATGGATTTGGTGTTGGCAGGCTGGCCTTGTTAAGATACTCCCTAGCGGGACAATGAAAAGGGCATCAAGACCGCAGAAGTGGAATATTTCTCCGAATGATCAAATTAATCAGTTGGCTTCAACAGCTCCAAAACATACCGGTGGGGTACGTTCTAGAAAATGTCAACCCGGGAGAAGAGAAAAGGAAACAGGTTGAAGACAGCTGGAATCACATAACCCAGATTTTAGGAGCTCCCTTTGTTTTCGACGCCGCACAGATAGGATCCCGTGCACACAGAGTAAGGGCATATTGGACCAATATGATCCCCCTTCCGGTACTCCGACGACTGTTAGACAAGCAAATTCCCGACCCGCATAGTTCGGTGCAGCAAATACTTCGGCAAGGCAGGATGGCCACCCAAGTGACCCGACCAGACCGCTCTCCTTTGTTTTGGTGCAACAAATTGGGATTACCACGGAGAGCACTCCCGACTTTGGTTTCTTTCCCTCACAGTCAGGCTTATCCGGAACAAGCAGCAGGAATGATTTTTAACAGTAAGGCAAGAATCTGGACAACAACGACGATTCCAGAACGGGAAGAAGCGATGGGATTCTATAAAGGCACCACGGCAGCACCATGTATTTCAGACCTTCACAGGTGCAGCCTAATTGGGGCAGAGTATGGATTAGAATTTGATCACATAGGTACTCAAGCATGCACTCGCCTTTTCCAGTCTCAAGTCTCTGGAATTCAGGGTTGTTTACCTTCAAGCTCCTCAGTTGTTAGCGATGCAGGCAACTTTGCAGCTTGATGGGGGGAGAGAAAAGAGAAGAAAAATTCACATTTCTCCACTTCAGGTGTTCCCAATGAGGGGGGGCGGCGGCTCAAATGGCGACAGCTTAGCGGAAGTTGTCAGCAGTAATGTCCTAGTCGGAGGGGTAGAGGCATATCCACCGGTAGGATTAGAATTCAACATCGCTGGAGGCTTGGGCTGGTGTAGAGCCTGGGAAAATAGATAATACCCTAGGGGAGCAGTTGAATCCTCAGCAAAAAGCGCAGCACTCCGAGCTATTGGCCAAAAACAAGTAGGTGTTCTCATGGTCAGAAACAGATGTCGGTATTGTTGTTCTGAGACAAGTGCTGGTACTGAAGATGAAGAAGATGCAGCTGTAGTCATCGTTGAACAAATCAAGAGAGGAAGCTTCCACAAATACTGATGGCTGAACAGCAACTTTGACAGACTATAACTTTCAGAAAAACGCTCCAAACGTCTTGAATCTTTGCCACAATGTAGATCAAATACAAAGGAACACACACACAAAATTTCAATCAATTCCGCTCACAAATCTGTGAGATATGTAGAAATGAAATTACATAAAACTGAGTGTACAGTTTTCATATCATTTGTTCCTAAAAATCAAATTCACTAAGTCCTACTTTTATACACCGAAACTACACTAAGCTGTACGGAGGAATTCCAGCCGTACATCTAACATTCTATCACAAATATTTACACCGAAGTTCAGACAGCGTAAAGTGATAATGATCTAGTCACGCCTCGTCACTATTTGTTGGCGGCGGCTGTCAGCGGTCCGATTAGAGGATTTGGCACCGTAGAATTGACTTCACGAAGTCCAGTGGTCCTGCCGAATTTCCGTACGTCCACGGAGGACATACTCACGCATTCTCCTAAGTGACAACACGTGTCCCAAGTGTGAATGAACCGTGAACTCCCAACTTCACTGTCACACTAATTTCGGTAAGTACTGAACCGAACTCAACCAAAAATAGCTTAAGTCCTGAACAGCTCTCTCTCACAGCTGAGGCATAAAGAGGACTAAAGATTTCTAAAAACAACAAGTATTTACAAAGGAACACCTTTCCGAATTGATTTCATCGACAAGACGGCAACAGTTTGGCAGAAGTAGTATCCTCTCAGTTTCAAAGAAAAGGAATTCATTACGGCTAAAGTCCAGACTTTGGTGGAAGCCGGATTGGTTCAGGAAAGTACCGGACTTCATGGGTTCGCTTCCGTGACAGTTCTCCCTCCCAAGAAGGACTCGTCCGGGAAGATTGTAGATTTTTGGATGTGCGCAGATTATCGCATGCTGAGCACGGCCACAATCTCTAACCGGTATCCGATGCCGACTCTGGAAGAGATATTTGACTCTTTTGCTGGCACCCCTATCTATTCCACTATGGACATGAAGAATGGTTTCCACTTGATTGCCATGAAACCGAAGCACAGGGTGAGAATTGCATTTTGGGCTCGTTCTAGACTTTATAAATGGATTACATGCTATTTGGGCTTAAGAATGCACCGGCCAAATTCCAACGGGCAATGGACGAAGTGCTCCGAGGAATCGATTATGCCCAGTGCTATATTGATGATGTTATTATATTCTCAAAAACTTTTGAGGAACACCTAGAGTATATCCAGATCGTTCTGTGGGCACTCCAAGCAGCGTGCTTAAAATGTCACCCGGGCAATGGCATTTTGGGGTATAGAAAATTATTTACCTCGGACATGAGGTGATTCCTGGGACTGTGGGTCCCTACATGTTCAAGGTGGTAGCCCTTGACGCTCTTCCCTCACAACACGACATCTTTGCCCTTCGCACCTTTCTGGGTCTGGCCAATTACTATCGGCGGTTTATCCCGGAGTTCAGTAGTCACGCCCAGCCCCTTAACCAGCTATTGCGGAAGGACCAAGAGTGGTAGTGGGCCGAAGAACAACAAATCTCCTTCCAGTTCTTAAAAAATGCTTTGAAGCAACACCCCGTTCTCCGGATGCCTGATCACCAAAGACCTTTCCTCATTTATACTGATTGGAGCAAGTTTTGATTGGGAGTGGTTTTTGCTCAAGTCGATGATGCCAAAGCTGAATATGTGGTGGCCTACGCCAGCCGGAGCAACAACAAGGCAGAGGGGAATTATAGCAGTTACCACGGAGAATTACTTGCTGCGGTTTGGGCCATCCAGCATTTACGGCCTTATTTGTACGGAGTCAATTTCACCTTGATTACAGATCACCAACCTTTGAAATAGATCATGGAAAATAGTAAGTTAACCGGCAAACTCGCCAGATGGGTTCTTATCTTGCAAGAATATGATTTCAACATTGTTCATAGGGCAGGGAAAATCCATCGGAATGCCAACGGACTTAGCCGGAATCCTGATCCCTCCACCATGGATTCTACCGGGGCTCGGCATGATGACGACCCTGAGATCAGTCTGGGACTCATTCGAGCATCCTCCGCTTTCATCTGGCTTCCCCAATCTGGGGGGGAACCGTCAACTTTCTCGGCCGATATGGAGGGGCAGGCGCCCATAGGGGCCGGACGGAAGGACATCTGGAACGACCCCGATGCTCTCTAATCTATCCTGCAGGGGTTGCCTCTTCCCCACTTGACTAGAATTCAATTATCCCGAGTACATACCCGGATGGCTGCGTATGATAAAGACAGAGGCGTTCTCCTTTGGAAATGGTCAGACAGCACGAGGAAAGTGGTTCCTCCCCCCTCTGACCGAGAAACTCTGATTTCCAATATCCATCCGCAATGTGGACACTTCGGGCAAAAGCGGACCACTTCCCTGGTTACGGGCTCTTATTGGTGGCATGGGTTGTGGACCCAAGTCAACCGAATTGTGTAGACTTGCTACTCATGCGATCGAGTCAAGGCAACTTTTAACAAAGAGGGTGGGACTGAGCTTCATTCGCTTCCTATCCAGGGGATGTTTTATCGGTGGTCTTAGATCTTTTGTGACCTCTCCCGACCAGCACGCATGGGAACCACTTCGTGCTGATCATGATAGAACATTTTTCAAAGTGGATCGAGTTGGTGGCTTTGCGCCGGAAGAAGTCCAAAGAAATTGCAGATGCCTTTTTGCAGCGGGTTTTAGCCCAATTCGGGGCGCCTGCGGAAGTTCTAACCGACCAAGGCTCCGAATTTGTCGGAGAATTTTCCAACCTCTTGGAAAAATGCCTAGTCGACCATTGGCTAACCATCCGTGACCACCATTAAGCCGACGGTTTGGCCGAAAGATGCGTATAGATATTGAAGCGGTCACTACGAAAATATGTAGTTGAAGAAGATTTGGGGGAGTGGGACAGAAAAGTGCCTTGGATTGCTATGGGTTACAGATTCAACAGGCAGGCTTCTCTCCACTCCTATAGCCCTTATTTCATTCTATTTGGACCGCATCCCATCTTGCCTAGAGCTGTATTGGCCCAAGCCGTGGTCCTCCTGGAGATGGATGACAAGGGGAAAGTCGAAAAACTAATCGCCGACAAAGCCAAGATATTCCACCGAGAGATGCCTCTCGCCGTGGGCAATTTGCACGTGGCTCAACGTCGAGATTAGTTGTGGTATTCTCAATGCCGGAGCGGGAATTATGTTCCGTGGCAGCGACGATTTATGTCGGGGGACTTTATTTATCGGATGCAACAGAAGAAGGACACGTTGGATATTTCTGCCGGGAGAGTAATTTTGAAAGTGGTTGAAGTTTTCTAACAAAGGGGTTCTTACATTGGAGGGAAAGGATGGTCGACGAATTAAAGAGAATCAGATCAATGTGCCCTCTGCCATTTTTGGGGATTGGAAGACCAACCCACTTTTCACTAAACTTACTTTGCCGATCCTCTTTCTTGTTCATCAGCTTGCACTCAGTCCTCCCAGCTTCACGACATATTAGTATGCAATCAGTGTGGTCAGTGTTGGCATTCAGCCTATCTCCCCTCCTCTTGGGAGCCACACCCTTTACCCTCCAGCACCTAGTTCTGTAGGAATTGCGAATGGAGCGGGTAATTGTTTTTATATCTTAGTCACCGTTGACTAAGAGGGGGGGAAATTGGGATATCAGCCCGTTTTCAAAGACCCAAATCCCTTTCCCCGGCCAGGGGGGGAGGAAAGGAATGGGGAGGGGATAACTTTCGCCTTCCCCTTGCGCTCATACATATTCTCTGTCGAAGCATCTCCCCTATTTTGCATGCATATCAATGGGAGGGATGTGGGCAACAGTGGGCATGATCATCATTTTGGGGAGCATTTGCATTCCGGGTTTATTTACAGGACTCGAATGTCGACGACTCCGGGTTGTGGGCCCTTCTCTCACGTTAATGAGGCACGCTCAACAGCTGTCAAGCTCATCTGTTTTTTTAGGCATACAATTATCTCACCAAGGATTTCGGGCCCTTTTTACCCTGTACAGTCTTTAGAGTACGGAGGAGTGAGTGCACCAAGCTAGACGAGATCCTTGTATTTCCTAAACTGAGCGGAACGCACTTTATTTGGCGTCTAACGGAGGCCGGACCACAAAGTTCTACCGTCTCAAAGATTGCAATTTTGTTACATTGGACCAGTTTCCAACAGCCCCCATGGGGTGTACATTGTGGATTGCCACGTAACTTTCCGGATTTGCAGTTAGATTATGCTGGTAGCCGTCAGTAAGAATTTAGTTTAGTCTCAGCTGGCTTTTGGTCCATTAATTACGTTATGTGAAAGTATGGCAAGTTAATGTCCTTTTCAAGACTTTGTCTTATAATAGTATACCAAATAATTACTTCCGCCCGCGGATCTAGCCACAGTCCGGAGCAAAAAAATTTGCCTCGACTGTAGTACGGATTATTTTGTCTCATGTCAGTTCCATTACACTTGCTTGCCGCTCATTGTTTAATAACATAGCTTTGATTTTTGGACATGCGATTTGTCAAACTTTGATGTATAAGGCACTTAAGGTCGAATGAGACAGGTTGCTTTTCAGTACTGTCTCCTGTGAAAACACTCAGAAATTCCAACAAACCTTCTTTTGGAGAATCTTTGTGTTGTTTCGACTCTATTGCCATCTTGGTTTTGGATCTGTTTTTTGTGGAAATCATCGTCCGGGCGAGTAGTTTGCACTATCTTCCTTTTGGGTGATTTTGGACTTTTTGTTGTTTGGAACCGAGAAGAGTCTTATCGGTTCCGAGCTGGGGACGCCGAAGGTTGCAAGAGTACCATACCTTTTGACGATACTATCAGAAGAGGGGTCGCCTTTTTCTAATTGTCATCGTTGATTGCTGGGGTATGTTAAGCGTCCTTTGCTACATTTCACATTTTCTATCTTTTATTCTCTTTCCTGGGGCAAGGTGATATTGTTATATTTGGAAAGCCAATCATATTTATTTATATATATCTACGTGGTAGTGCATTTGTGTCTTCGTCTGGAGTTCTCTTTGCTTTGGAGTGACTGTTCTGGAGTAAACTGAAACCCCCTGGATCAGGATAATGGGTTTTGAGGGAACACGTGCGATAGACTTCCCGTAGACAAAGTACAAAATTGGGATATCAACCCGATTACAAAGACCCAAATCCCTTTCCCCGGCCAGAGGGGGAGGAAAGGAAGGGGGAGTGGATAACATTCGCCTTCCCCCTGCGCTCATCCCTATTCCCTGTCCAAGCATCTCCCCTATTTTGCATGCATATCTATGGGAGGGATGTGGGCAACAGTGGGCATGATCATCATTTTGGGGAGCATTCGCATTGAAGGTTTATTTGCAAGACTCCAATGCCGACGACTCCGAGCTGTGGGCCCTTCCCTCTCGTTAATCAAGCACGCACGACAAAGTTAATATTGGGAAGCGCGAATCTTGGAGAGCATGAGGACAAGTTTGAATAAGACATGTGTCCACTCAATGGCAGAGTCGTACAAAGACCATAGAGAAAGTACACCGGCCACAATGCCTTTTTGTACTTTACAGTTCTCTGATTGGTTAGTGCATCAATAGACATGGGTTGTGAGAGGGGTTTAAGATTTAGGAGATTTAGGAGGTAGCCGCCTCTCTCTCAATGAGCTTGTATATATCTTGGCATCTTTACCATTTTGATAACCGATCGGCTGGTTGGCCGTTTTCTGTGATTTTTCTTGCTGTGGACTCAGGGGAGTGCAAACTGCGCTGAGGTGCAGTGAGATTGGTTATTTGTTTGCTTGGGTAGCAGAGATCTGAGTTGAAAGTGGGCTAGTCAAGAACTATCTAGAGGCTTCCTGAATTCAATAGGCCAAATGGGGGACACAGAATTGCATTATCCGTCTGTTATTGCTGACAATACCTTCTATTTGCAACAACGCATATCCGAGCTGTTGGCAGCCGCGGAATTTCCTGATCTATTAAACGCGCTACCTTCGGCTAATCGCGTGCTCGTTTACGCTCGTGTTTTGGGCTGGGGGCTGGTGCATGGTTACAAGCAACACCCATTTTTTCGACACTTCGTTTGGCGTCTGACCAGTTCACCTCTGCTGCCCGCCTTTCGTTTGGGTTTGCCTCACTCTCCGCTTCTTAGGCGCCCCAAGTGTGTTTGTAATCAACCAATTGACTC
This sequence comes from Zygnema cylindricum, assembly GCA_037447655.1. NCBI lineage: Eukaryota > Viridiplantae > Streptophyta > Zygnematophyceae > Zygnematales > Zygnemataceae > Zygnema > Zygnema cylindricum. Next base: position 54,669 of record JBBHKE010001198.1, read on the forward strand.
CGACAGCATCCATGTACTTCGTTGCTCGTGGGGGGGTGAACTTACAGTCGTTCATGATTTGGTTCGCGATGCGATTGCTGCGATTGGCGTGAAAGCAGGCTACATTGTGAAGCGGGAAGTTTCGCATATCTTACCTCCTCGTTTCCAATCTAGTGGTCTCCGAAGTCCCCGAGTAGGCTTGGTTTTCCTCCACGGGTCTAGGCGGACCTTGGGCGATGTGATCCTTACTGATCCGACTGGGACCCACGTTTCTTCTCGCGCAGCAGTGCATACAGGTGTGGCGGCTCGGGACACAGGGACTTCTAAAGAAAGGAATTACGCTCACCCAGACCCAGCTGACCAATTTGTTCCATTTGAAGTAGAGATTTTTGGTTCTTTGGACAAGTCTTTCGTTGATTTTCTCCTGTGCTAAGAAAGCTTTTGAATCCAGGGGTCCGGGGAGTCCTCCCCCAAGTCTTCTCGTTGTTTTTTACCGTCAGCGTGTATTAGTTGCCCTTCAACGAGATCAAGCTGCGACCCTTCTCCGTCGAAGCACGGTGGCGGATGATTGGCGGGGCCTCCCAGACCTTCCTCCTCGAGATCTTGTCCACATCCACGAACTTCGGGGGTGTGGAATTTAGCTTGTTGGGGTTGTGGGGCATCATGTAGAGTGGGTTTTTCGTTTTTGTCTAGTCGTCTTCGGCATTTTGTTTAGTCTTGCCAGTTGGCCTAGTGCTTTCGGTGTCCTCATTTTTTGTCTTGTTTTGTTTTAGTAATTGTTGGCTCTTGTAGTCTTTAACTGTGCTTTTTCTTTTTTTTACCCCCTTTGTACTTTGATGGTTTTTCCATCTCACTTTCTGTAATAAAGTTTTACCTGTGTCATAAAACTACTGTACAAACAAGGTTTCTTACGAGTTGGCTCGGTTGGTGGGAGCGGTGAGAATCGTATTTTACACCCCAAAAAGGCGTTACACACCGTGTGCAAGATAACCCCCGGGTACCTTACATTTTACTTTAGGGTTTTTGGGTGGTTGCGTTTTTTTATTATTAAAAAAAAACACGAATGAGAAAAAAACCCTGAACATATTTATTAGTGTTGGGTATCGAGGACCCATTGCCGATATTCGATATATATCGAATTTCATGTACCCGATATTCGATATATCGCTTCGATATATCGAATTTCAAATTATCGCGATATATCGCCGATATATCGTATCGACGATATATCGAATATGAAATTTTTTTTTTTTTTTTCAAAAACCCCCCCCCCCCCCCCCCCCCCCCCCACTGAGCGCTCAGTGGGGGGGGGGGGTAAAATCCGAACGATTTTCCGTACGATTTTCCGTATGATTCTCCGTACGCTTTTTCGTACGGTTTTCCGTACTCTGCCTGTACGGACACGAAATTTTTGCGATATATATCGCGATAATTTATGTTGGTCTCGGTACGATATATCGAGGATCCTCCTCGATCGATATTCGATATATCGAATATCGAAATTATCGCGATATGAATCTACCCGATACCCAACACTAATATTTATACACACGACGTCCGCGCGGCGCGGCGCGTCGTAAATCGGAATGAAAGGAGGGCGACGTGGACGCGTGCGCCGCATCCCCTCACCGCTCCCACCGGTTGTCCGTAGCGCGAAAATTGCTCGGTCTCGAAATGACGGCTCGGTCACGCTTGTAACGTAGTAATTTTGCCCGACAAAAATTGTTTGTCGAAAAGCCCAGCAGTCCGTCATGTCGCGCTGGCATGTACGGAATTTTCTGACATGTAAGTAAAAAATAAGGTCCTTTTGCGAAAGATCGTGTAAAATCGGATCATCATATGTTACGATTTCAAATCTTATGTAGAATCTTTTTGTTTCGAAACATCTATGGGTTTCTCAGCAAGATTTTGTCAAAGCAATCGCCTTACGCCACGTTTCCAATTATATTTTTTGAAGTAAATAAATATGAAGACGGGCAATCATCAGAAAAAGAAAATCGAAAAGGTGCATCTTAAAAAGTACTCCGATTGACATAAAAATTATTCCAACTATTTTCTTTCATTGGATTTTACTTCGAGAAATTTTCTCTGTCAAAAGTTTTCGTCTCTGCCCGTCAATGAATGTAAAATGTTTAAGTCAGCCCGCAATGTCGGTGCTCATGCACGGTCTACATCTAATTCGCTAACATAAACCCGAATCGATCTTATTTGGATCCGATTCGATATGCGATATTTTTTATAAAATTCATTTTATTAAACAGCCAATTTTCGCCCAATGATTCACTTTCGTATCAATCCACTGCTCAGAAACGCACTACGGGACAACAAACCCTAAAAAGCCCCTTAAAAACCCTAAAAAACCCCTTGGAACAAAAAAAACGTCGCGCAACATGGATACAGTACACCGTGTATCACTTATTAGCGTTAATGCTTTTTTATCCACATAAAACATCATTTCTCCGTACACACTTGTCGAATTTTAGCTCTGACGGTTGCGATTGAAAGGAAAGATTCTCAGCTTTCAATTGGCGGTCTCCATTTGAAAATCGGAGAAATATGTACGGCAAAAAGATGTTTTAAGTGGCGAAAAAATCAAAAAAATATAAACCCTAATAGCGATACACGGCGTACAGTACAGTACAGTACACCGCCAATCGCTATTAGAGTCAAGGATTAATTAGCGTCAAAAAACAATTAGCGTTATTGATTCTAATTTAGTACCTGAGACGTGGCAGATTATGGTCCACGTACTTAAATAGCGTTATTAATTGTATTTCAGGTTTTTTTTTTTGAAAAAAGGGCACCGAATTGGCGTTATATACTCTAATAGCGATTGGCGGTGTACAGTACACCGCCAATCGCTATTAGAGTATATAACGCCAATTCGGTGCCCTTTTTTCAAAAAAAAAAACGTGAAATACAATTAATAACGCTATTTAAGTACGTGGACCATAATCTGCCACGTCTCAGGTACTAAATTAGAATCAATAACGCTAATTGTTTTTTGACGCTATTTAATCCTTGACTCTAATAGCGATTGGCGGTGTAGTGTACTGTACTGTACACCGCGCATCGTTATTAGTGTCAAAGTCACTAATTTGGGTTCTTAAAATTTTGATTTTTTTCCTCAAATAGGATACATGATTTTAATTTTTACTTGACGTTAATTAAGGTACCGTACAGAATAGCGTAAAGAACGAAAGTACATTAATATTTAAATAGTGTGGTGTACGGTCGATGTCAGACCGTACATAAATGTACCTTTTCAAGTGAAAAGTTTATAAAAAATGAATTAAATTATACGCGCACCCATAGGAACGTGCACTCAAAAAACGGGATTAGTCTGACACGTAAACTAGTCTGGACATGTACGGATATATAAATTTCACGACGGCGTACGATTTCTAATATTGGGTACGAATACATATATTAATGTTTGTAATCGTACGGTGAATATTCCATTTTTGCTGTTCCCAAATTAGCATAATGCCGAAATTAGAATACACCTTTTTAAAAAAAAAAAAAAAAAATCTTAAATAGTAAATTTTCTTCAACACTATTTAAACTTTGACACTAATAACGATTCGCGGTGTAGCTCCCATCAATGCGGAAAACACTAATTAGGTCAATTAGGTCTGCGTCTTTCAATACTGAAGCTTCAGTAAAAAAGAAACATATAATATATATTTAACAAAAAGAAGCTTAGAAACATTCTCTGTCCTATTTTCTGTCCTGCCATCACTAGTAGAGGGAGGAGTGGGGGAGGGAGAGAGGGAGGGCGAGAGAGAGGGAGAAAAATAGATAAAATAGATGGACCTCAAAGGATCTTGAAGAAGCATTCATTCCCCTTCCCTCTTTTTTTTTTCCCTTTACCTTGAGTTGTCGCATCTGGGACGGCAAACTCTTTTCCTTTTTTTTCCTTTTTTTTTCTTCTTTTTCTCATTACCTTGTGTTGTCGGATCCGGGACGGTAAAAATTTCCGGATGGACCTCGGGTGCGGGCAGCGAGAAAATTTGTCCCCTGCCCGAAGAATCGCACGCATTATCGAAAAGATTTGAGCCGACTCCGGCCGACCCGAGGCCGTCCTCCAAATGGTAACTCCAACTCAAAGTATTGAATAAATGGAATAACTAAAAAAATAAAAATAAAAAATTAATTAATTAGTAAATAGAAAGGAAAGTGGAAAAAGGGAACCCAAAAAAAAAAAAAAAACAACAACAAACAGCAATAGAAAAAACAATTAGGAAGAAAAACGTCTTGCGGATGTTAGCTCCCAACTCAAAGTGTTGAATAAATGGAAAAACTAAAAATAAATAAATTAATTGATTAATTAGTAAATAAATTAATTGATTAATTAGTAAATAAATAAAAAGGAAAGTGAAAAAATGGAAACCAAAAAAATAAAAATAAATGACAACAATAGTTTGAAAAATAACAAGAAAAAAAAACGTTATTTCCAAATGGTAACTCCAACTCGAAGTATTGGGCAAATGGAATAGCTAAAAAAAAAATGAATAAAATAAAAAGGGTAAGTGGGAAAATGGAAATTTAAAAAAACAAAAAAAGACAAACAACAACAATAATCCAAAGTTTTTTTAAGTGGTTTTCGAGGAACTTTCCCACGTTTTTTAAATGGTTTTTGAGAGATAACAAGAGCTTTTTAACATTATTTTAACATTTTTTTTTCTAATAGTTTTTTGGTTTTGTTAGAGTTTCCCTTTATTGGTTTGAAAGGATAAGTAAAGGTTTTTGGTGGGCTTTCAATGATTTTTTGACGGCTTTTTAGGGTTTTCTGAAATTTAAAGGGTTTCTAATGGTTTCAAAAAAAAAAAACAGGTTTTTTTATTGGTTTTTTTTACAGCATATGTTTTTGGACTTTTCTTGTGGTTTTGAATGGTTTTCAATCATTTTTTTATAGTTTTTCAATGGTTTTTCATTGAACGGTTTTTAATTAAATGATTTTAATATTGGTGTTAAGGGGAAAACAAGAGTAAAAAAAAACCCACAAAGGAGAGATCGGGGACTTCATCTCCTCCTGGTGTTCGAGCTTCAGAATTTGCCTATATTTATCCCACCAAAAAAAAAAAAGTAAATAAATAAACATATAAATATTGTCGATAATTTATATAGTCTATAATTTATTCCACCTAATAAAACAAATAAATAAAAAAAATATATCATCGATAAGTTATTGCACCCAATAAAAAAAATAAGAAATATTGTATTTAATTTATTCCACCCAATAAAATAAATAAGTGAATCAAAATGATCGCCTATAGTTTATTCCAACCAAAAAAATAAATAAACAAATAAATCAAATATATCGTCGATAATTTACTTCACTCGATAAAATAAATAAATTACTTAAAAATATCGCCTTTTTTAGATTCTATAACATGTCCAAAAGAGCATTTTCGCAACAACTTGAAGGGCTTTTTTTAAGTCAAAAAAAAAAATCAATAAAAGCCAAGAAGGGAAAAAAAAAAATGTATCCTACAACAAAGAACAACTTAAAATAATAGCTTTCAAATCGCTTTTTTTACATCAGTACATAGAACTTAAATGGACAAAAAAGAAAAAAAAACTAAAAACTGCACAAAAAAAAAACAGCCAAAAAAACATATTTAAACAGCCGAAAAAAATAAAAAAAAGATAAAACGGCAAGTTACAAGAGAGGCAAAAAAAAATTCATTTGACTTACCGTGGACCGAGGACCACTCCATATTCTTTTTTTTAAATAGGCGTCTCGACTAAATACCACAATTGGTTTTCCGGTTGACGTATTTTGGCCGGAGTAGTCCTGCAAATAGTCTGGGAACTTTTAATTATAAGATACTTAAAAAAAAAAAAAATTACACCCAAATTTATTCCCATTTTTACACCCAAGAGAGAGAGAGAGAGCGAAGAGAGCGAGAGAGTGAGAGAGAGAGAGAAAGAGAGAGAGAGAAAGAGAGGGAGAGAGAGTGAGAGAACGAGAGAGAGAGAATGAGAGAGAGCGAGACAGAGAGAAAATTTATCAAATTTTTGGAATGAAACTTACCACAAAGTTGCGGTATCCGTTGAGCAAACTCCCGAAGAATTTAAGGAAAATAAGCCTATCACAAAAACACTCTTCCCTCTGAGACTAAGAATCTCCCACGAAGGAAAAAAAAAAAAACTACGAAAGCAAAACGAATAATCCTTGGGTGAAATTTAAAAGTTGGTTTACCAATGTTGCTCAGCATTGAGGAAAACTGGTATCCATAGAAGGGAGAGAGAGAGCGAGAGAGAGAAAGAGAGAGACTACAGTTCATAGAACATAAGATTAACAGTTTCCAGAAAAAGATGGGATTTTTGTAAGTTATTAAATAAAAGGTCACAATTAAAATGTAAGAATCAACGATTTGCCAATAAATTGACATAGACACCGACATTCTATGCGAATTAATTTATTAATAAGTTTGTTATTTTAAATACATGTTTATTTATTGGTTAGCGAGGGAGAGGGACAGCGAGGGAGAAGGAGACCAAGGCAGAGGGAGATCCAGGTAGAGGGACACCGGAAGGAAGAGAACTCTCTCAATTACCTGACCTCCTGATCGTGAAATTTCCCCCAAGGTTTTTGCAATTTATGCATTGTTTTCGAGTAAGGAGGAGGATTAATATGTCTTGTCCTATCCATCGACTGCAATCCCGGATGTACCAAATTCATAAGAGACGAACGTAAATTCGAATGTTCGGGTTCCGGAAGGTTCGGGAGGTCTCCTCTCGGTTCGTGAGGATCGCTGGGAGGGATAACTTGTATGAGGTTGTTGTCGAGGTCTACTAGAACCATCTGCACAAGAAATAGTGAGGATTGTGAGAGAGGTAGAAGAGAGAGAGAGAGTGGACAAGTTGGAGGGATAACTTGTATGAGGTTATTGTCGAGGTCTACTAAAACCATCTGCACAAGAAATAGTTTGGAGTGTGAGAGGGAGAGAGAGAGTGAGAGAGTGAGAGAGGGAGAGAGAGATTGGACTTATAAGAGGTCATTGTCGAGGTTTACTAGAACCATCTGCAGAAGAAATGGTGTGGATTGTGGTGGGGGGAAAAGAGAGAGAGTGTGAATTTATAGGAGGTTATTGTCGAGGTCTACCAGAAACTGCACAAAAAATAGTGTGGATTGTGGGAGAGTAAGAGAGAGAGATAGAGTAGACAAGTTGGAGGGATAACCTGTATGAAGTAATTGTCAAGATCTACTAGAACCATCTGCACAAGAAATAATGTGGTGTGAGAGATAGAGAGAGAGAGAGAGAGAGAGAGAGAGAGAGAGAGAGAGAGAGAGAGAGAGAGAG
>JBBHKE010001198.1:66960-70565 GCA_037447655.1 Zygnema cylindricum
TTGTAGTAATGTGAATGCGAAGAAAATTGCGATGACGTCCCGCCTTCAATGCTTGTACGGAAAGATTGTGGCAAACGTCTCGGTTCACAAAAAAAATTGCATGATTCAAAAAATTTATGCTGGTTCTCCAGTTATACGCTCACTACTGTAGTAAACAGAGCAGCAGTATGCAGTACATTGTTATTACTATCAATGTTTTTTTCCCTACATAAAACATTTTTTCCGCGCACATAGGTCCAATTTCTGATTGAATACTGTCAAATCGGACAGTGCCCATCAAACTAAAGGTACGTCCCTATGTCAGAAACTAGGGGTTTTTTCTATCTTTTTCCTCAAAATTTTAGTGCTGTACCGATAAAATATACAGCAGCACGAAGAAAGTGAAAAAACTGAAGTACATTTCCATCATCTTCAAACTTAGAATGTATGACATTTTGTCTTCTTGTGTTTTTTGACTCACGCCACGTCATGCCACGTCATTTTTAAATTTTACCTAAAAAGATAGCAGAGATGTGTTTTAAAGTTTAGTATCAGCAGACCAAAAATAGAAAAACACCTTCACGCGTCTCATAGATTTCAAATGTTTCGACAAGGAGAAGTACACGGATTTATTTCTTTGTCCGTTTGCATCCAGTACAGTATTTTTTTCATTTTGCAGGGGTCTTAAGAATTCAATGTCATTTCTCGGACATAAGAGGCAAGGGCAAAGGCATTTTTTTCAACCATGAACAACATAGGGCTCGGAAGCTGTACGTCTACAATGTGAAGCAAAGCCATTCCATGTCACCAGCAGTATCAAAAAACAAGGTGCGACAACTTAGATTGTAGACAGTTTACAACCGTCACAGGCATTGTCAACATGTACAATCGTGACAAACTTAACTAACGATTTCGTTTTTGCGTATTGGGACACCTGAAAAACATGTAAGGACATTCTTCGCTACAATACAAAGAGAGTTCGCTAAGTTACGCATTCTAAGAAGTCCACAACTGTGCACGCAGAAAAGCTTATTTATTTGGCATAATGAACACTAACAAGCAAAGCAATAAACGCGTAACAAAATGTGTCATAGTTTTCCTTTTTGTCATGAATCAAGCCGAAGTTCTATCGGGAGGTTGTTATATATGAAAAACATTACTGGTTGTAATATTTTGGACGAGGGGCCATCGTGTACTGTTGGTAAACAAGTGGACATGTGTGTGTTATGCTTTGGATGCTACCACATAGGTTAAAATCGTTTTTTGAAATCCGTCAACGATTTTACAAACCGACCAATTTTAATGGGAAATATTCATTTCATTACCATGTACTTGCATACCAAGTCAGTGTACCACATAAATCCTTACTCTTTGCGTGGGAAACCACGAAGCACAAAGGATGGCAAAAAGAGCATGATGAAAGAGCATTACGAAAAATATTTCGACAATGATTTTTTGTTGGATTTTGGTGGACTCGCGTCCACCTTGTCCGAAGGCACATGGCCTGTGCGACGTGTGAAAATTCCGATGGTAGTACATCATAACACGTATTTTTATCATCCACGTGTAGTGATCCTACATTTTTTGTAATCGACTAACTACCTCCTTGAGGTCGGTAGAAAAATACAATACTAGATGGAGCGAATGCTTCAAGGATGAATACTCAAGTATAATCCAACAATCATTGTTAACTTCTAGACCTTTGGAGAATCTTGAATCTTGAACGGATCTTCTGTAATGTTGTTTTCAAAATAATAACAAAATATGTGTTACGGCAATCAAAACGAATTTTGTAAACAACCCCTTTTCGCCTAGTGGAGCTTCACCCTCAAAAGACATTTTGCACGTGTATTAGTCATGTAAGCGTCAAAAAATTGACCTAAATTTTGTCGTCGTCAATATGTTGTTCAACTTTAAAATTACCTGCTTTCCACATTTTGCCCCTTTGTACGCTAAGCTTTCTTTTGTCCCTTTGCAACAAATTTCCACTAGATAGTCTAAAATAGAGTGCATACGCGGAAAATATTCTTTCTCGCACGACATTCGATCTTTAGTCTACTTGTTTTGGTCGCCATTCTAGACGCAGTTTCCAACTCTTTGAAAGTCTGGTTTTATGGTTTGAATTTGGTTAATGGGTTTTCTTAAAGTTTATGTGTGCTTTGGGTCTTGGTTTTTAGGACTACATTAAACTTAGTTCTCAAAAGAAATTTGGAAAGAGGTGTACGCTTTTTACCTTTGTAAAAAAAGTTAAAACAATTTCACATGTATTTGCCGTCCATGGGATAGTGGCTTAGTGTTTGATATTAGAGCATGGATGGAAGCCATTGTCTATTACTAGGAGTAGGTGGACCGCAAGAAATCCCCGTCGGTCCGAAAAACCTTTACGACCAAATCTAGTTCGATACGCAGCTCTAAGATACGTATCTTTCAATGGACTATTCGTGACAATCCCAATAGTAGAAGTCACGCCCTTTGAGGCTACAGTACACCTTGAATCCGCTTGTTGGATTGTGAATCCGACGGTTGCGATCGAAAGCCAAGATTCTCACCTTACCATTTATGGTTTTCATGTGAAAATCGAACAAGTGTACACCAGGAAAAGATGTTTTAAGTGGCGAAAAATTTATTAACATTAAAAGCGACACAGGTTGTACTCTAATTTTGATTGAGTTGGAAAGGTGGATTATCATTTATAAGGCACCCGAAACGCGCAAGAAAAGGCGGTACCCTTCAGCCAATGAAGACATACAAAAGGATTGCTCGACGGGTTTCTCTTTTTAACTTCAGTTTGGAGGTTTTCGGGAGAGAATACTTGGTGCAAATGCGAAAGGTGGTTTTTTTCTTTCGCGTAATTAAAAATTGCCTATTGAGCGTCACCCTTTGAACGCAAAAGTTCGGGCCAATTAAATGTTAGATGAAGGGTTTGCGAGGTATGTTTTAAAAGGGGAAATATGAAGAGTACGGAAAATGTAGAAATAGAGTTCAATGTACGGCCATCAATCAAATACCGACATTTATCGAATCATCGACATGTAACGGCAAAATCGGTTAATGATGTATTTTTAAGGCTGCGGTACTGACAAACAAAAATATCACGATACGTTGAACCTTGATTTTGTTCGATATAAAAGAACATTAGGATATGAAAAAAAAAACTAAAACGAATGGTATATAATAATTATCGAAATTCCCCTTCGGCCTGCGCGCCTCTGCCTTCGGCCCCAACTTTTAACATTTTATCTTTGGAAGAACCGACGTCCCAAACAATCGTCAATGAATATATGATATATATGACATATAAATATATTTATATATATGTATAATATTTATACTAAAATAAAAATATTATAATAAAATATAATTATACGTATGATGATATTTATAAGATAATGATAATTATACTTATGATGATACTTATAATATAATGTAAATAAATAATATAAATGAAATTTTAATATTTTAAAATTATAACTATGTCAATATTACACAATTGGCAGAAAAAATGTCACGGCTGCACACCATATATTGGACAAGATAAGCATAGTCTGAATTTCTAGAGAGAGAGAGGGAGAGGGAGAGAGGGGGAGAAAGGGAGAGGGGGAGAGAAAGAGGGGGAGCGAGGGAGA
>JBBHKE010001198.1:74178-131678 GCA_037447655.1 Zygnema cylindricum
TAAGAATCTTATTTTTTTTTTTTTTTTTTTTTTTTTTTTTTTTTTTTTTAAATTAGGGTTTCACTTATCTTCTTTTTAAACGATGTCTCAAATAGAAAAAAAGCCTCCTGCAACTCTCTTCGAATATTTAAAAAATATGAAGTTTTGTTGTCTTCTGGAGTCCAACTATTCTGATTGGTTCCACTCTCCCCCTCCCTCTTCGTCTCCCTCGCCTCCCTCTCCTCCTACCTCTCTTCGCTCTCTCCCCCCTCCCTCTCCCTCCCTCCTCCACCCTCCATCGGAGGAAAATAGTGTGGTGAATGGGAGATCTTATCATCCTCCCACGTGGCAAAGGCACAGGGCCAGAGTGTCAGGAAAGAAGAATGGCGCCAAAAATAGTACGAATAATAAGGAAGAAGACAAAAAAGAGGAAGGAGAAGGAGAGGATTCGGAGGAAGGATTGGGAGTGACTCGACGAGTCAACAGTTTGGATTGGCTTCTTCATTTGCAAGAGATAGGGGAGTTAAATGAAGTGGAGAGGGAGGAGAGGGAGAGGGAGAGGGAGCGAGGAGAAGGAGAGGGAGAGGGAGAGGGAGGTGAGAGAGGAAAAGAATTGTGGAAATCGGAGTGGGGAGAGGACAGAAGGGGGAGGGGAGATAGGAGAGAGGGAGAGAGGAACCACAGGAAAAAGTGTTAATTTCAATGGATATAAGATTGTTTATACCAAAAAAATGGAAATAAGAATGTAGATCCATTTTTTGAGGTGACTTTAACAACCGGAGATACCTCTATCGTTTGAGAAGATTTCAAAAAGGCTTTTCCAAGAAAAAATATTCATTGAATTTAAAGATGTAAAACTCTCAGTCAAAGATGACAGATGACTACATCCTGGCTTGTTATTATTAGTGTGGGGTCCATATTAGTGTTATTTACTCTAATTTATCGGCGTAAAAAGAATATTATGTTGCTGTGATTAACCGTAATTTATTAAAGTTAAAAAACATTATACGGGTGGGTTTAACTCTAGTTTATTAGGATTAAAAAATGATTATATTGTTGCTAAAAGAGAAGTTATTAGTGTGGAGTCTATACTGGTGTCATACCCTAATTCAGTTTCAAATCACGCGACTTTTTCTGAATCATTTAAACAATTAGCTTTAAGAAAACAATTATTGCCATTAATATATTCTAGGTTCGGAGTAAAATTTAGGGGCACCTCGATATCGGCACTGACGCTAATAATGATACACGGTAGACCTAAAAGAATAAACTTCTTTGATGGCAAGAAGGAAGCTGAATTCCTATGGAAATATACTTTTGAGTCTTGAGGTTTTAACAAGGATGGCAACACAACGTTCGTAATGAGTTGCCTTAAGGGTAAGCAAATAGCTTCTCCTCCAACGACGAAACTAGGAATATGCAGATGATGAAGAAAGCCCCAGTAAGAATAGGGTTGTTTCAGGGTTTTCTAGAGTTATTATTGGAGAAACTTTTATTGGCTTTTATGGTTTATAGGATCTTAGAAATATTTAAACTTACTGCGTCTACGTCACAAAGTACCGCCTTCTGGGAATTGTCTGACAGCGAACAAATGTTTAGCAGTAGAGGAAAAGAGAGAGAGAAAGAGAGAGAAACAAGATCGACAGGAAAAATCTGTTTCCGATATAGAGATGAACAGTACATCTAATACGGACAGTACTTGTAAAGTACATATATAAATTCGATATAATAATTTCCCACATACTGTAACATCCACCTGTTCAGCTCCATGCCGGTTCAATAATTACTAGTTTACATTCTGAAAGTTGAACTTTCGACGAGGTGTATTTAAAATATTTGAACTTTGCATCATTTTGTTTACAAAAAAGAACAATTTGAACACTTTCTACTGGTGGAGAGCATAGTGTAATCATACTTGACTTGTACAACTTGGACTATTGAACTTTGGTCACAGATCAACATTAAATAAGTTCAACTCGACTGTACCCGTACAAGTTCGTAGGGTGACTGTTATGTTAGGGCCATTCACGAGATCGATAGAAACAAAAAAAATTGAAGCATCACTAAGAAAATACAAATGTACATCACATACAGACATACACCCACTCAGCATCGACCAATGAACTTCTTCATTTCCCCTCGTACCTGTTCCATTGCTAATGATGACTGGACAGCTGTCAGTTGCTCCTGTAGGGAAAACGCCTTTTCCAATAATCCGGTACGATCCAATCCGAGAGGCAATCCAGCGGATGCCATCATATCTGCTACCGCTTGTGCCACCTCAGCAGCCGGTACCGTGCCAGGTGGCGCCTTCTCATTGGCTCCCATATCTAAGGAGAGACTCCCGCCACCCGACGGCCGACTTTCTGTACCAATTGAAGATGTACCGGTCTCCAGATGGGACGAAAAGGACATCATCATTTGGTTTGAATCGAGACGCATATATCCTGACCGTTGATTCGCTCCCGATCTGCCAGGTGGCGATGTTGAAGTGCTTCCTCGGAACGAAAGGATCGCGGTAGAAAGGAGGCAACGGATCTCCCCCGGTCCCGTCTCCACCTGTCAATAGACATGCACTATGAGAAGAGAAAAAATCCGGATTTTCCTAAATACATATTGGTTTAGAGCTCAGACCCAGCAAGACTTAGCAGATTCCCCAGGTTGAAACTCACCGAAATTCAATAATCAGAACTTCATAAGAACCAATTTTTCATTTCAGAGAGTCTATAGAGGCTTAAAAGAAGGCCCAGCCAGGTTGATTGGATCATCAGATTTGAAGGATAGGGGTCAAAAATGTGAGTCTTAATATTTGTGTCTTACTAAAATCCAGAGACCTCTCATGGTAACTGAGTCCTTAACAGTTGCATCAAGAAAAATGGGTCAAATGGATGTTCAATTTTATTTTTTCTGGAAAATCGTGGCAAAAAGAAGGAAACAAAAACTGAGATTTATTCACAGAAAAATAAAGAAGTAAACATTTATTGTTACTTTGTATGACTCACGAACTAGATAAAAAGAGCACATACTGGGTTACGGAGTTAATCTTTTTAAGATTGAAAGCGTTAAGTAAACATTCGAGAATCTTTATAGATTTGATCTTTACTGTACCAAAAACAAAACCAACTACGAGATCCACTAAGAAAAAAAAACAATCTACAAAACCCAATAAGAATCCAAAGAGGTTTTTGAAAGAGATTTTTGATTCCAAAGAGTTTTTTGTTACCTGGACTCGATAAAGCGCCTGTCCAGCCGGTACTCTACAATCTTCCAAAACTCTACCGTACCGGAGAACCTGTCCCTGAGTACCTCCCGGTGAAACCCGAGGTAACTCGTTCCCTCCCTCCATCCCTCCTGTTTGCTTCCATGCCACTACCTCTCCCACATGGAACCGCCGTAACGGATGACACTGCAGTAGAGCTGTGTCGCCTGCGAGAACTTCCGTTCCCGGTAACCCACTCCGTTCTAAAACTGACCGTCGATTCCACGCAGATTCAATCTCCTGTGTCGATCTGAGCATGCCAGCTGGCAGTCCGAGACGAAGTATGGATCTGACAGTTGACGTTTGTCCTATTGGACTCTCCAAGAGAGGGACGATGGGAAGAGTAACAGGACTCCTGAGAACACGGCTAAGAACTGAAGATAAAAGGGCCCATAAGCTCACATTTTGCGGAGGCTCTGCTATATATACAATGCTTCTAGACAAGTCAACAAAGTCAAACACTCGCCGTCCTGAAACCTCTCCTCCTCCTCCTCCTCCAAAGTTTTCCCGAGATGAGGATGACTGTTCTGTACTGAATTGAGAAATATCTGATACTAGAGAAGGAGAACAACTCACATCTGACTGAGTGGGAAGTGTAATGTCAATTCTCGTTGGCATTAAGAAAAAACGAGTATAAATGCGCTTTACAAAACGAAGACCTTCTGCAACTCGAGATAATGCTTTCAGAACAGTTTCTCTTGCGACGTTATTAAGGGAAGGAATTACTTCCGCGTGTTCTCGAATTACAGCCCATAAAGCTTCTTTAAACTCTTCCCCTCTCAGTTTATCCGGGAGGGAGGAGAGAGGAAAGCCTTGAATAGATGGGACATATTCCAGTGAAAGGAGGTTATCAAGTTCCTGCAAAAGTTTAAAAAGGTCCAATCCTTTTGGTTAAAAAAATGTAACAACTGCACACTCAAAAGCACCAAAAAAAAAAAAACTCATTAAAAAGAGTTAAGGGAAGAATACTGCCTAAAACCAGACCATCATAAAAGTGCAAAACCTTAAAAGCATGTGTATTCAACAAGGAATACATGTCAAAACCGTGACTTTGATATGTGAGAAAAAGTTTCATAAAAAAATTGATTGTCAGAATTGAGTGCTGCGAAGGAGATAAATTATAAGTACAACTAGAAGATATAGTATAAATCAAGTTCCTCCTGTAGGCTTAATACCCACCATTATTAGTGGACAAAAAGACAATCATAAAACTAGAATTTCAAAGACAAATGTCCTCGTTAAGTAACATAAAAATCCTTCACAGATCCCTCCCTTTCCCTCCCTCTCCCTCCTGCCCTCCCTCCCTCTCTCTCTCTGTCTCACCTCCACCACAATGTCCGACAGTTTCTGTACTCCCATCGCCGCACAGATGCTCTCGCTGACTTGTGGATGGACAAAACGCACTCGCGAGGTATTGATTTCTCCCAAAAGTCGACTTCCCCGAGAATCCACATACACACAAGATTTCGCTACGACGAGGCGAGCTCCATCGTCCGGAACCACAATATCCTCCAAACGATGCAAATGTCGCAGAAAAACTGTGTCCTTTTCAGCTTCGTTGACAGATTCCTAAGAAAAGAAAGTCCAATTTTACATGAAGGCTTTGTAAGAAAAAATGAATGCTTATTAAGACAGTTCCCTCCCTCTCTCACTCTCCACTCCTCTCTCTTCCATTCTGAGCACGACAAAAAACTCAGTAATGAGCAATTTTCTGTCTTTAGCTTTACTTTTTGTCTCTTCTTCAGTGAGCCCACTTCCCCTCTCTCCCTCCCCCCTTCCCCTCTCTCCCTTCCCCCTCCCTCCCCTCCTCCCCTTCCCTCCCCTCCCTTCCTCTCCTCTCCTTCTTCTTACTGTTCCTTCTCCAAAAATGAATCGCAGGATTTTCAAAACGGCTCGCAGTTCATTCGGATTTAGCCGCTGATCGCCACATGTCCGCTGGAGATTCGTCAAAAGATCCTTCATTTCGCCGACACCTGGCGAGTCCTGGAGGCCCAGAGCCTCCAAGACACGTGTGAAAGGGAGGTAGTTGTTGGGAAGTTGGAAAACGAAGGGAGAGAGGTCCATGGGGAGTCGAGTGTAGAGAGAGGAGGGAGGGACGAGACGGATTCCATTTGCGACCGGGATGAAGGAAACATTACGAAGAGATTGGATATCTGCGAGAGGAGAAAGGATTGTGAAAATGGGGAAAAAGGAGAAGAAAGAGGGAAGAAACAGGGAAGGATAAGGAAAAGGACGAGTTAAAGGACGAGGGAAGAAAAAGGTGAGAAAAAGGAGAAAAAGGAAAAAAGGAAAGAAAAAAATAAGTAAAAAGGGAAACACCAGGAAATAAAAAAAGGAAAGAATAAAGGATTAGTAAAAATGAGAAAATGAGAAATGAACTGTACAGATGTAAAAATGGTAAAAATGTCATGAAACCGAATAAAAGTGAAAGTGTGGGCTTGAAAAGGAAGAGAGATAAAGGACAAACTAGGACTATAAAAGGATTGGTCGCATATCCAAATCAAGTAGTATGGTTATTCAGGGCTTTCAGGATTTCAATAAGATTTTAAATGACTTAGTTAAGAGTTTCTTTTTTGACCCTTCGAAAGCCTTTGATGAAGGGTTTTTTCCAATGTTTAGGTATTTTCTAAACCTTCCAATTGTGGTACTGCTGCGATATGGGGAAAAACTGAAAATTATGTCTTCAGTTTTCCCAGGAGTTAAAAAAGTGTCTTGGAAACAAAAAAAAACCACTGGAAGATAAGATTTCCTTAGAAGAACGCAGAAAAAATTTTGGAAAGTAAAAAACACCACTAGAAGATAATAAGGTTTCCTGTGTAGGAGGTAGGAAAAAGTCGTGGAAAATAAAAAAATACCGCTGGAGGATACGATTCTCCTACTAGGAGTCACAACAAGTTAAAAAAATACCACCAAAAGATGTTGAGATTTTCCTGATGAGGTAGGAAAAAGTCGTGGAAAGAGAAAACATACCACTGGAAGATAAGGAGTCCCAAATTCCTGACAAATAAGAGAGAACGTCCCCAAATGCCTCCTCTGTTGATTTGCATCCCCGGATATTTGGCCATCGCGCCAAAACATCCTCCCCTCCATTCTCTCCAACGAACTGTAAAACCAACAACAGTTAAAAAAAAAAACAATAAAAAACTGCCTTGAGAAGCAATACAGACTTATAAACATCCAACTATTCTAGGAAACATTAGAGAAGGAACTAAAAAACATCTAATTATTTTTGAGCCTCAGAGCTCTTAAAGAAGGTGAAAAACGCCAAGTGTTGAACTTTGGTAAAGGACTATTGGAAGAATCGAAAGGGAAAAAAGTAAACAGACTATCCAGAGACAGACTTTTATAATAAAAAGACTTCGTGTTGGAAATTTTGAAAGCAATTAATAAATAAATCCTCAAAACAAACCCTATTCATACTTACGTTGCATGAAATGCAAAAGTCTCCAACTCGAAAATAAACTAATATCAAATTAGGAATATGATAAAAAATGACCACAGATAGCCCAAGACGAGGAGAAATATGAAGATTACTAACTACTTCGACACTCAGAAAGTTGTAATACTTTGTCTTTTTCCACATTTCCATCCTCCGGAGCACAGAATCCATGAAAAAAAGTGAGAAAAAAGCAAAATGTACAATAAAGTTTAGACCAATTCCTCCAACACTTACTACAAAAAAATGAAGTCAATCTACTATTGAAATGCAAAGGCGTATCTGAGCAAGTAGGAAAAAAAATCACTTAAGCCCAAAGTTCAGCTGATTTCTTATTTGAAACGGTGAATGAATTCAATGCCCTTCCTTGCCTTTCCGTTCTCTCTCCCTCTCCCCCACTCTCTCACCCTCTCCCTTTCTCCCTCCCTCGTTCTCCCCCTCCCCCCCGCCCTCTCTCTCTTCTTCCTCTCTCCCTCTCCCTGTAGCTTCAAAACTGTCGCAAAGGGAGGAGGAGACCTCAAATGGAGTATACTCCAGGCAAATTCCGGAGGAACTACTGAGCTTCGGGACAATACCGGAGCACAAGTCCAAGCCAGCGGCCAATCACGGGGCAGCACTGCCTCGGTATAAGACGCCAAGTGGCGCCTGTCGGAGGGTCCACCTGTCGGAATTCCGAGAATTGCTGGGACAAATCTGGAGGGAGGGAGGGAAGGAGGGAGGGGAAGAGGGAGAGTGGGGAAAAGGGGGAGAGGAAATTTGATTGGTAGAGATCGAGGTGGGAAGGGTTAGGACAAAAGGAAACAAAAAAGGCGCAAAGGGAAGCGAGAAAAGAGAAGATTCAAAACAAAAAACAGAGGAGGAAAAGAAAAGGACAAGGGAAACAGACAATAGAAATGTGACTGGACAGAAGTTGAGAAAAGAGATGCGAGACATTGCTTTAAAAAAAATGAATGTTATAAAATCAACTAAACAAAAATCAACGAACGGTTTCAAGAGAAAGTAACGAAAATAAAAAAACGAAACAGAAACACTCAAAACAGAAACATACAAGACATTTGTTTAGTAACGGTGAACGAACCAGAAAACTAAACGAAGAACCTTTCCTTGCAATCTAATTCTTTTCCCTCAAAAGTAGTTGGAGAAATGCTTCCCATTTGTACTTAAAACAAGAAAGTAAAAGCAAAAGAAAGGATCCATCATGCCCGTTTTAATTCAAAATTTTCGGTTTCAAGAGTTTAATAGTAAGTAAATCGGAAACGTTGAATTGAATGTATTGCACAATATACATGAGAAAAAGGGTATTTCTCCAAAAAATAGCCCAAAGTGTATTCTTGCACAGACATAAGGACCCTAAGAAGACCGAAAAACTATATTTTAATATTATATTATATTATACCAACTCCAAGCTGTTTTAATATTATACTATATTAAACCGGCTCCAAGTAAAACACATATCAGGATGTTTGGACGAGAAACTGGGATAATAATGCATTCGGAACCACTGTCAAATTAAGATTATGTCTCAAGAATGAGCACATAAAGAAACAAAAAACAAGAGAAAAGAGGCCTTAGCCTTGGAATTTCAGACAAAGTAGAAGACGACACTTTCATAGCCTTCGTTCTTCAAACTCAAAGCTTTTTCAATTATAGAATGATGTCACGTAATAACATTTTCTTTAAACGCCATTCGAACTTTAGAACCATAAGTCAAAGGAAGAAAAAAGGAGGGAAAAAGGGAGAGAAAAAATCTGAAATTCCCCGGTTCACGACCCACCTGACTGAACTGAGCGGTTCACAAAAACGACTTCCAAAGACAACCGCAAAATTTTGTAAAATCGCTTCGACCACATCTCCCGCAAGAGCCCAAAGTTCCATTCCCACAACTCCTTTTTCTCCTTCTCTCAAAAACGCTTCACCTTCCGAAAATTCGTTCTTTTGAACAAAATTTTGGGCCGTCGCAGTTTTCCCTAACACCTCTATTTTTTTCGCACATTCTAACAAAAGTTCGGCATCGAGAGAAGTTTTAAGACCCGCGTCTCGAAGAAGTCCAAGCCATCGACTTGAAACAAATTCTTTTCCGGGAAATTTTCCAATATCATCCGCGAAAACCCTCTTAAGGAGGACATTGTGGGGATCGAGAAGATCACATGGTCTCACAAGCGTGGAAGAAGATTTATTATTTTCCAACGCATTGGTATTTGCAACACTTAAAGAATCTACATTTGTTGCAGGAGACACAAATTTTGTCTCTTTCAAAGCAGCCAAAACTGTTGGGTCTGATTTCAAATGTATCCAATTCGCCTGTTTGCCAAAAAAACCCAACACATACTCACTGACATCTTAACAATTAAATAATTATGAGAAAAGACAAGTAGGAAGACTGGAAAACTGACGAGTATGAAGATTGCAAATAACATGTTTTTGCACATACACACATTTAGTTTTTGCAGCCTAAGCAGCTTGTTAGCCAAGATGACCGTTTCTAAAAAACCCTAAGAAACCCTAATTTTTTTTTCTTAGATTGTGAAAGCCCTATTTACCAAGGTTGTATAAAGTACATCAACATAAGTCTTCGAAACTTCGCATCACGAGAACTACAAACAAATTTCTCAAATAAATGTCATCTAATACGTCTTTGCAGATTTTGCATAAGTTCAGATACCATACATAAATATTTTTCTCTCGCACACTAACAAAGCCATCCAAACATCAAGACAGAACACGGTATCTTAGACTCATTTTTCATTTTTAACAGTACAATTCTCCTTCCTCAACTTAGGGTTAAAAAAACCTCGTCTAAACTATAAACCAGGATTTATTTCTTTTCTTTGACAATTCTCTTCTTTGACAAGCCTATCATGACCACCGAAACCACTGACCAGTAGGTAATTAAGAATTCGCTCCCTCTCCTCCTCGCTGAGAGACTCAAATGTTGGTAATGCGAACCTTGCCATAATATCGTTATCGGCAAGTTCCGGAATCTGTAAAGCTGTATAAAGGGCTTTTGCTTCTACCTCTCCTCTATATTGTAAGCATCTCTCATTTTCTGGTTGGAAAAATAGACCAGAAGGGACAATACAATGTACTGCTGGGTCAACAGAGACATATTCTCCCAAAACTGAACGATAAATTGGGAGAGAACGCAAAAATTCCACTTCTTGAGAGTCATAAGGACCAGGTGGGGAAGAAAGAAGGTTCTGAAAAGGAAGAGAAAGAGAACTCATTTGTGAGGCGAAGAGGGAGAAGAGGGAATCACAGTCGGGGGGAGACAGGGACCGGAGCTCCCGAGGAGAGAACTGATTCATGTTCTGCAAGATAAACAATATCACAGGTTAAATAGAGTAACAGGGAAGTTTTCTTTTGGAAAACCCTTCGAAATTCTTCTATTCTACAAAATTCCATATTCTCAACCATAACTTTCTCTTACTTGCTAAAAATGTTAAAGTGCAACAACATGCGATTTCTTGCCTGAGAACATGTGAGGATAAAAATAAAAAATAAAAATCATTCAGTTGTATAAAAATCCAAACAACTTTCAGCGGGTAAGCTTTAAGGAAAAGAACCAAGGTCACAAAAAAAAAACAAAAGCAGAAGTGCCCTTCCTGAAATATAATTCACAAACAGGGCATTGTTAAAGAACAAATGCTTTGAAAAGGTGGAAATGCAGGAAGAAGGGATGGCAGTGAGAAAAACAAAAGACAGAAGTTAAGCATAAAAATGCACATTCTCCTGCTGTGTGATTTAGAATCCCCTCCAGATATTTTCAACATCTAAAAAAAATTCAGGCAGTAAAAACTTATTCCTACGAAGACGAGAAGAAAAAAAGAAAACATTCCTACAGCAAAGAGTTCAGAAGTTTTTTGGCATAAGAATAGCCTTACATTCCAATAAAAAGTACACAAAGGTATTAAACTCACTTGCAGTGCCTGAAGTTTTGCCAAAACGAGTTTTGGTAATCCCAACCCAATATCGGGAGTCACGAGCTTTAATAAAGGAGTATCCAAAAAATTCTGGTCCAGAACAGGAACTCCCAATTGCTTCAACAAAGGGAGTAACCAGGGCTTCTCCCTTTCCAACAACTGAAACCTCCAATCTCTTCTCTTTATCCTCTCCCCACCCTCACTTCTTTCCTGTCCAATACTGACAAAGGAATTCCCTTTCTCAATTCGGTCATCCTCCTTTCCCTCTGTACTATTTGACATTCCTCCACCTGTTTCATCTTCCTTTTCCTCAAATTGAAGAGAGAGATCCCTATTTTCCGGTGGAACAAAAACCACACGTCTCAATTCTAATCTCACAAGCAATCTGACAACTGATGTGTTGCCACCTGTCTTTGAGAAATGCTGTATCCCTATTTCTGCGGGAATCAAGGGCCAGGAATCAAATAGAGAAACTTCGTGAGGCTTATCCACATTTACATTTTCCCAAAAACACTGGAGCCATGCTTCACTGGGATGACTATTGCCTGAGAAATTTCCTGCAGCAAAATTATTGGAATGAGAAGAGTTTTCCACCATAAAACCATCTAAAGGTGGAGGATTCCATTCAAACCACGGTAACGGAGGAGAGGCCGTAGGTGCCCAGGCCCGAGGGAGAGTGCTAGGAATTCCCTCTGCAAGTATATTTGCAGAAAATTTCTTTAAATTGAGAATTTCACAAACAGAGGGAAGACTCAACACTTGACTTAACATGGGTCTTGTGATGAAGAGAGGATGAATAAATCGATGAGAGAGAGAAGGGAGGAGAGTCTGTTGCTGGGCTGTTGCGAGAAGACATTCAGAAACAGAGAGACGAGCCATTGTTCCTGCTGCATTAGGGATGCAGATACCTTTGAGCTCTGCGACTGCAGCAACATTTATCTGCAGAAAAAAGAAAAAGAAAAAGAATAGAAAGGGGCAGAAAATTTAGCAGTAACCCGCAAATTCATAGGCTTCTTCTGTAGCCTTCTTTCGATAAATGTGATTACTTTAAACATTATGCTCGCATAGTGAGAAATCTCTCACATAATTCATTTTTCAGTTGTACAGTTCTCCCACTTTTTCCCATATCACACTGAGCCTAGTTAGTTACAGTTAATCAACAACTGCTATTTTCTCTACTTGTAGCTCGAGAAAGCTGAAAGTTGTCAGATTTTTAAAGGTAATCAGCTATATCCAACCATCAGGACTTACTTCGGTGACCAAGAAAGAACATCAACTGCATTTCTTTGTGAAAAAATACAATAGCGACAATAAAGCCGAAAAGTCAAAGGTCACACGGTCGTTCTATTAGCAATTTAACTATTTTTTGAACATTTTGTAACTACTCTGACTGAAAGCAAAAACGGTTTGTATATGACCCAAAAATTAAACATGTGAATCTAAGTCCGAAACTTGGACATGTATCTGAATTTACCTGCAATCAAATAATTATTTTAGTACAAATTCTCCAAATTTGAAACTGATACCAATATTTACAACAGAAAGAAAAACTGTTGTCGCCACTCTATATGATTTACTATGATAGAAAAAAAAAACTACATTTCAGAAGTAAAAACCTCACCGGCCTGCTCAGATTTTCTGGTTAACAACACTGATGCTGCCTCGCATCAGTGTTTGTCAGATAATAAATATTACATATAAATGTTACATGATAATAATGACTCTGCACCTTAAAAGACTCGGGTTCCTCTTGCTCTTCCTCTCTTTTCGTGCTCCTCACTGGTCCATTTGAAGCTCCCTCGATATCGAGTAAAACATTCCGGCCAATATCACGCCCAAAATCAACAATTGCACGGCCCAAATCTGCCATTAGGGCGAGCGGATCACCAGGCGTAGTATTGAAAGAAGCTCTTTCTCCTCCGCCTCCCTCCCTCCTCCCTCCAAACTCCCTTTCCAGACCATCTCTCTCTGAGAGCAAAGCCCGGAGACCCACTCCGACTCCTTCCGTTCCACCTGTTGTTCCTCCTACTCCTCTTCCTATGTTGGTAGAGTTGTTACTTCTAAAAACCTCCCCAATATTCCCTCTGTATCGAGGACTCTCGAGACCGGAGACCATAGGTGTTCCCGCGCTCCTTATAAAGCGGTTCTCGGCCGGAAGAGGTATGGGAAGTAAAGGTAAAGTTCCTCTGGTCGGATTACTGACAGGAACAGGATCTTCTTTATTGCCTCCTTTGTCGTTAGTTTCCGTCTCTGATTCGCTCTCAATGACATCGGTCACACAATATTCAAGAAGGTCCAGCTGGCAAATTGAAGTTGGACATATAAGACAAAAAGAATGAGTGAATACTCCAGATACAATCAAGACATACACATCAATGAGTGGTCATAATGGCACCTATTAATTGCCTATAACACAAGTTTTCAGGAAAAAAAAAGTGATCACATAAGCACAATGTAACCACAAAATTATCAGCACTAATGTAAGTTCCAATAGCAAGTCTGGAAATGGTTATTACTGTTGATCCTCAATAAAGATAAGGAATTCTCCCACAAATTGGGTGCTATACAGTAACTCATGCTTTCTACTAAACACATTTCTCGTTTCGTTTCATTTTGTTGACCTAAATTTCATGAAATAGTGGACCATTCCATTAGCAGTGAAGGTGGTTTATGTTCATATTGGACTAACACTATCGGAATTACTGCGTTACTCTTTAGTAATGTGAAATCATTCACAAAAACTGTATGAAACTGCAAAAACTAAAAATAACACAATTTGATAGCGTAAATTCGCTATCATTGATATCCCACAATCATAACCTAAAATAATGTACACCGTAGTTTATAAATTTCAGTTCTCACCCACTTTTACAGTCACAAACTTTGCTCAAATTTGAAACAAAAACCTCAACATTTGCTATACCATTTGAAAATCCCAAATGTTGCCTTTCCCACTCGCTTTCTCTTTCTCATTCCACACTCACCTTCTTTCCCACTCCATTATCACCTGTCCTCTCTCCCTCCCAAATTTTCTGCCCTTCTCTATAGCATCCTCTCACTCATCACGCAGACTTTTTCAAAATAGGGAAATGGAGAGGGAGAGGAAGAAGGGCAAGAGAAAGAGGAAGGTCCTGGGCGAGGAAGGAAGGAAGAAGTATAGAGGAAGAGGAAGAAAGAAGGAGATGAGAGGGACGAGAATAGGGAAAGAGAGCCTGGCACGAGAAAAGGGCAGGAAGTGAGGAAAAGAGGGAAAGCAGGTGGGGAGAGCGGGAAGGAGCGTGAGAGAGAGAAGGGAGGGAGAGACCGCCTCCTACGAACAAAAATCAGACCTAAAAAAGACGCCATTTTCACAAAAATTAAAAGCAAATGGAAGTGGAAAACGTACCTGTACCTGCGTCGCGATCCTCGATGTACTTGCAACTACCTCTGGAGAACGAAGAAGAGATCGGAGCATTTTAGGAGTTAACTCCTTAACTGGAATAGAGGCAAGCTTTAACTCAATCATGAGTTCCCATGGAGCAGAAAACACCCGGTAATGTGATTTCAAAAACGTCCCCACTGATTGAGGAGTCGAATATCCCTCTCTCTCCGCACTTGGAGGGGCCAAAAACAATCCTTCTGCAATCCTTACTAACCCTCCTCCATGAAGAAGCCAAAGAGGAAGTTCCGAAAGACGAACATAAAGTGGTTTGATTAGCCACTCCCGTAATGCTGTCATGTCTGCAGGAACAATGTCGTCTGTACTTTCCTCTCCACCCTCCTCCCTCAAATGGGAGTCAAAACCTAAATCTAAAGTTTCACGATTAAAATCAGCACCTCTCTCAAACGAACTCTCAAACTCTATCTTCCTTGACCGTAACGCTCCTGATCTGGGCCAAAAGTCATATACTTGTTCTGATTTCAGTAATGTACTCCCTTCGAAATTTTTCTCTGGATAGGAACCTCCTATATTCACCCTTAGTTTGAATAATTCCGTTAAGAGCTCCACATATGCCTCCCTCACACATGCCATAAGTTCCTTATTCCACATGGCCCCTAATGCCTCTGCCCCTGGGTTACCTCCAACTCCATGCCGTACCACCCTCCCTTTTCCCAAAACTGGGGAATTTCTTTCCAATCTATCATGGGAATTTGAACCTGAACGAGAACCCAAAGTTGCATAATCTCCGTGAGTCCTAGAGCCTCGAGTTTGAGTAGACGATTTTCCCGATATATCCCCAGTTAAAGCTGTCCCATTTTCCTGGTTTATATCGGAGGATCTTCCGTGCTTTTGTATATCTTTTGGTAAAGCTCCTGTAATTACTGTGGAACTGGAACCAGTTTTACCTCTCTCCGGGAGACCAGTGATACTTGGAAAGGTCTGAAATAATCTTCTTCCCCAACCTCGAAGAACCATAAAGTTTCCAGAGACAACCACAGGTAGTCCAGAAACCTCGAGAAGGGGGAAAGGAGAGTAAAGACAAAAATTTTCTGATGATGTTGGAAGGATAACTTCTCCATTATGAAGAATTTTTGCTGCTACTCCTGCAACTGGTGTGAGGTTGTACGAAAGGTATTTCCTGCAAAAACCATTCCAATATATATACAAAAATACAATTTAAGTCATAAATAAATCAAATAACGTTTCAGTTAAAGGGATTTTCTGCAACATTCATATCTGTACATATAGACATATATAGTTGATAAATTTCCATTTTTATCGGCAGTTTTTTACGTTGGTTTTGATCATGCCTTAGAGGTAGTTTGAATTCAGTAGTGATCTTTTAAACAAGATGATGACAGAAAATTTAACCTTATAACATAATTCGGATCCAAAGAGGTATTCAGGCTCAATTAAAAAAAAACAATTGTGTATGTTTCTTGTTGTACACTGTCGTCGACGTGAATTACCAAATTTATTTTTCGTCAAGTATTCCTTCATTGACTGCTATGTTGCGTCTATGGTACAGTAAAACATTAAATGGTTAAAAGTAATGGTTAATTAACCATATAGTAATTAATTAACCATTGGCGTCAACACTCATGTCAGGCCCCGGATTCTTTGGGGACCTACATGTAGATTAGTGTGGATCAGAACAAAAGTCATGGTCAATCAACACTCAAGTAACCTAGTTTTGCCAAGACCTAACTTTGACATGTGCAAGGCTTTTACACCATTCATACTGCTACAGCTCATCGTTATTAGTGTTGATGTTTTTTCACCACTTAAAACATATTTTCTCCGTGCACACTTGTCAAATTGTCAATCGGAGACCGCCGGTAGGAAGCTGAGAATCTTACCTTCCAACAGCAACCAACAAATTCACAATCTGACAAGTGTAGACGAAGAAAAGATGTTTTAAGTGGCGAAAAAAACTCTAACACTAATCACGATCAGCGGTGTAGTTGATCCACACTAACCATAGTGGCTAATATACCTATTCATCGACAGATAAGGATGAGGAACAGGCAATTCAAGGCTAGTGACAGATTGTAAATTTCCCATTTTCAAGAAACCTCACACAAACTTTGGAAACTGGGAGCTTTTTTCAGAGCATAAAGGTGGTAGAAAACTAAAAAATGTACAATAACCATCAGCGATATGCAGACACCGGAGGTTCCAGCATTTGGCGCTTAACAAGCTATGGCCCATTCTTCAATCGACAAGGAGAAAATAATCGGCAAGTTCTAGAAGCTTATAAAGATATCGAGTTAACAATACGCAAATCAGTTGACAAAAGAATAGATCAACCTAGCAGAAGAAACATAGCTGACTTTCTTAAAAACATAGAACTAAAAAATAAATTCAGGCATCTAAATATGAAGAGAGAAATGCAGATCAGGAAAGAACCTGGGTGGACTTGACAACTGACACTGATTAGAGTATGCCGCTGGGAGTTTGAACCTTTACTCAATTAACTACCGCCAATAAGAGAATCAAACACTGCCCATCGCTCTGCACCGCTATTAGTGTTAGACATTTTCCGAGCACTCAAAACGTCTTTTAACTTTGTTGTCAACCGTTGATTTTCTGTTTTTTAGGGAAACAACTGAAAAGTAACGATCTCACTTTCGACCATAATTTCACGGTTAAAATTCGAGGAACACTGTGATGAGAAAAAAGTACACTGAATGCTCAAAAATGTTATGTCTAACACCAATAGCGATCGGCAGTGAATCGATCAAAGTGTGCAGGAAAAAAGCCAATATGCAACAGTGGACCATCAACTTTGCCCAGACATTTGTTAGTTGTTTAAACATTATCTGCAAGACTTTGAAGCTCAATTCTATGGAAAAACTCCCAAAAAATCACACAAAGAGCACAAAAAACTTTAATATGTTCTACAGCTTGAATATGAAAAAACAGTCGCAAACAGAGAATAGACTTGCTGATAGCTACTACAGTTGAAAGATGGCTTTCAAACTTTTTGAAAAATTAGGTTTTTAGATTGACTTAAAAGATTATATTAGAAATTCAGAAATGGTCAATGTGGATGCAGGATTTTGGTAATTAGTGGTCAATTTGAGAAAAGTTACACAGCTGTTAAGCATGTCAATAGCCTGGCAGATGATTATGAAAAAGCAAAAAATCCACAACAACTATGGTATCTCTTCTTGAAAACATTAATAAACATATGCACATATGTATGTACAGACTAGGAATTTGAAGCCAAACCTGTCTAATGCCATGTCACGACTACGTCCCGAGCCGAGGCTTTGAACAACAAGCCACTTGTCAACCACCGGTTGAGTTCCACTTGGTCCCCTTATTTGAACACTTATAGGCTGTAGTTTACAGGAGGCATTAAATCCTCCAAAAAGGTTTTGAAGCTGAAATTTTCCACGCCATTTTTTTTCATCAAAGGCTTTTCGAAGAGGTGCCTCGTTCGGTTTCACAAGGACTGCAAAAAGTTCCTCAGCAGAATTGCTTTCCTCTTCCCACACCGACAAAGTCACCTGCCCAAGAGAAAGCACAAAGAAGAACACATATTACGTGAACAGACAGGATTCATCCACAAAAAAGAGCCTGGTGTTTGTATTTCTAAAGGACATTATCATTCCTTCATATCATCTTCAATGTTACCAACTGTGATGTCTTCCAGCTCGCCCGTTGCAGTAACATATTCCGCCAGCCCTAAAACCCTAAAAAACCCAGCCCTAACAATTTCGCCAGCCTCCCCTTTTTCCTTAGCTTTTACATTTGACTACCACCCACAAAAAATCCACATCAATAATCATCACTTTCATAGCTAATATTCAACTAATACAACAAGGCAAATAATTAACAGAACTCTTAGCTACAGCAACATCAACCATCCACCACATTGTTCCATTTGTTTAAAAGACCTTCAAAACTTAACAAACACACTAAAAAAAACTCTTTAACACACTATAATCGATCACTTACTGTCTCTACGGACTTCAGAAAAAGCATGCTTGTCGCCGCATGTGCTTTGAAACAGTCCATCATTTCGGCCACTTCAGCATCGCCACATGGCACGCCTCTCTGCATGCCACCTGTTTGCACCTGCTCTTCTGTGCGCAGAGGAAGCCTAATAATGGTGCCATCAATCCAGGAATATTGCTTTGTGGGAGCCACTTGCAGAGGTTTGAACTGATCGGAAAATCGCTGTACAATATCTGTGCCTGCTCGGTGACATAGAACCATGTTTGTTAGGTTATGCCAGAAATCAGACACACCCATAACATGCTAGCTCCAATTCAAGGAACACCCAAATTTATGATCGAGGCAAATACTTTAGCCCTGAGTACAATATTCACTTTAATGAATATGGACTATACAAATTGAACTGCCGAATATTGTTAGGCTGCATATGAATTAGTTTCTGGCAGTAGCACTTAGTTTGATTCAATTCGACTCGGTTTCATTTCAAGCCGAACCAAACTAAAACACTTTGTCGCCGTTGGGCAATCATGTGAGCCCAGCTTCCGAACTAAAACGAACTGAACCAAACCGAACCGGACCAGACAGCACAAGAAATATACATCACATTAATAGTGAAAATAAACAGTAAAAGTGAAAAACAATTCAGCTCTAGCTCTGTCAAGCTTAGAGACAGACAATAGGGCACAATGTAAAAAGTTAGTCCTAGTTTTTTTATTCATAATTTAGCGCCAATAAATGTAAGAAGAAGAGGTGAACGACACATGGGCCCATTTTGAACTGTCATGTGTGGTGCACATTCATAATCGATAGAAATCGTTCATAAGACCATAATCACAGTTTGGAACGTGGCTCGTCACTATCATACCAAACAAAACGGTTCAAACTAGATCAAACTGCACTAGAAGAATTCGAACCAAAGAGAGTTACAAGAATACAAGCATTCTGTGTTGGGATTCAGTTTTAACCTAAACCAGGCTGAATGCTAGGACAGCAGTAATCACAAGTAGTGTTATATGTTGAGCAGGATTTGCCGATAATCAATATGTACCTTTTTGAAGGGTCTCCATTAGGGCTTCATATCATATTGGTTGCATAGTTGATAGGAAAGGATACCTACTGTTTATCGTTTATTTCTCAGTCTCAATATTTCGATAAGTACGGTATCGTACAAAAGGTACTAAAAGTCCCGGACCTGGTGCTCAGTGACGTATGTATGTAACAGTATTTACAATCATAAATCGGGTTAAAAAAATAACCTGATTTTGCAGGGATTTTGTGTTTTACAGGGATTTTTGCATGCAGGAATTCGAAAACATCTATATTTCGGCCATTTACAAGTGGTAAATTGTTTTTAATTAAAGTAGGTTTTTGCTTCTCTTATCGAAATTTTTCGTCAATAAAACTCGATATGTATATCAAGCTGATAACAGTTATCGGGCACTCCAACATTACCAAATACTAATCATCGGAAATTCGCCCTTGATATGAATCCCTAGTCTCGATAATTAATATACTGTATGTTAAGAGACAGCAGTAGATTTGAGACACATGTTTACAAAAGTCAAAATAAGCGCGTATGATTCCAATCATTTTCAAAATACACTTATCTCATAAAAAAAATCCCAATTTCCCTGCCAGAATTCTATTTCCCGGTTCAACTGAACCCTTCGTGAGGAAAAATCCCAGAAGAGCCTTCAAGCCCAAAGGCAGATAAATTAAACATTACCGATTGAGGTTACCCTTTTCCAAACACAAACCGAAATATACCGACCTTTAAGAGAATACGATTTCCCAGCGGGTACTCCACCAGGACCACCTCGACCATTACCGAGGGTAGAACCCGAAGGATCAAACAAATAAAGGCAACTATCGGAGGCAATAATCGGTAAATCTGTTATGTGATAAGCTCCAAGTAATCCACTTCCATAATTCAGGACATGTCCTTTAAGTTTTGCAGGAGGAGGAGCTTGAAGAAGACAGACTTCGTCAGTGGAGAGAGTAACTCCATCAAGAAATATGGTAATGGAAGGACATTGAAAAGCCCCTGCATAGATAAAAAAGTGAGAAGAGAGACCAGAAAAGAAACAGTTAACATAAGAAAACAGTGGATAAAAAAAAAAAGTGGGGATTTCAAGCTAGGGGTCAGCTCTGTTCTAGAATCTAATAAAAGGCAAATAGCAGGTTTTGAAGGCTTTACAAGAGCTCTAAAGGATTTGTCGTGTTTTTCAAAAGCAATGCTAAGGTTTTTCTGGATTTGTCTCACAGTTACTATGCTACATGCCAGAGCTTGTTTCAAACATTTCAGGCGATTTGGAACATTGCAAAGAAAAACCTTCTTTACCTAAAAAAATTTCAGAGAAATTCGTTAGTATTTAAAGACAGAGCAAAAACAATCTCAGAAAAATGGGTTTCTGCTTAATTGCTTCTCAACATCTTCTGGCAAACTGAGTCTCACGACCACCAAAGTGCCCAAAGTCCCTTCCAACAGTGTTGGGCTAGCCCAATTAATTATCTACACTTCAAAGGTTAAACAGAATACCCTCTATGGTTAAATACTGAAAAAATTAGGTTTCGAAAGAACATAGACACATGCACCAAATCATGTACAAAAGATCTTCATAACGCCAAATAAGATACTTAGCTGACAGTCACAGCTCCCAAAAAAAAAACTATTCACGACCTTTTCCTATATTGTTTATGGTTCAACGCTAAGATAATGTTTGAATGTTTTCACAATTTGGTGTGGATAGATTTAAAAGCAACACTGCTTTGACGCCTCCCTCTTCTCCTCCCACTTCCCCTCACTTCCAACCAATCACTACCTTACTCTATCCTCCCTCCCTCTCCCTCGCGCTCTCCCAGCAAACCTCTTGCATTTGAAAAAACAAAGAGCGAACTCGACAGCATTTTACCACCAAGGGTTTTTTAGAGTTTTTGGGGTTTTTTAGGGTTTTTAGGGTTTTTAGGATTTTTTCCACTAACTCACCAAGATTTGGCTGCAGTAAAGACTGCCTGGGATGCTCCCTTCTGTCATAAACCACATCCATTCGTTTTGCCCCACAAGCGTCCGCAATCTCCAGAAAGTCAAAGAAAAGCAGGTCACGATCTCGCCATGAATTCAAAAGTTCCGAAATGATGCCAGCTGGCAGACAGGGTAAGTTGTTTGTCATTTCCTGGTCCACAAGAGACAAATACCGTAGAGATTTTGCACCCAGCTGTTCTGCGATATCGTTCGGCACATCTGGATGGACCAGCTGGCGGCTTGCACCGACGCCACCTGTCACATGCACAGAAAAGTAGGGAGAGGAAGAGGGAGAGGGAGAGGGAAACGGAGAGGGAGAGGGAAACGGAGAGGGAGAGGGAGAGGGAGAGGGCCTTTACTATAGTATCTAATCCAGAGGTCTGGAACATATTGATCAAGCACATAAGACCATAAAAAGCATAAAGGCCAACAAACAACCTTGCTTTTTTCATAACTCTGTTTAACCTCCTCGGCCAAGATAGGGACCAAAACAAAAACTGAACCTAACAGACTAAACTAAGCATTCCTCCTCCGCATTCCATGCAACGGTTAGCTGTTACTGTTTCTGTTGTTGTAGAAAATGATATAGAAAAAAACATCTAAAATATATTAAGTGCATGCTTGACAATGAAGGGAGAGAAAAACAGGAGAACCGAACTTCAGCGTTCAGTACAACCAAACATTCAAGAATCCAATCAATTTCTCTTACTCCATATCACATCAATTGACCTCAATTTCTCTTAATTTCAGCCATATTGCTGATTGCTACAAGTGTTACTTAAATGTTTTGTATTTAAACTATTCCAAAATGCAAGCCTGCGAAAGGGAAAAAAAGAAAAGTCCCACTATTCAGCTGTAGTTTTTCTCACAGACACCACTTATAACTGGCTTCGTCTCTTCACTTTTGCTCTCAGATAAGAGACGCAAATCAGTACCATATACCTGATCACAAATTATTCTTTCCCAGCTTATAGTAGAATTCAGACTTCGCCTGGAATCTATCCACATGTATTGTAATGTAATGTACATTATATTATATTGAAGTACACATAAGGAACTTAAAACTGTGACCTTAATGATGTTTTATATAGGAGATGGTTACACTGCCCATCGCCATTAGAATAATCACTCTAATTTCCAGGTAGTGTTTTCTGACCCGAAATCATAAATTAGTGTCAATAAGGCTACTTAAGTAAGCGGCGCACAATATTAGTGTGTTAAAGCTAATAATTCACAAACTCTTATAACGATAGGAACCGTAGCTTCCACCAATGACACATGACAATGGTTAAAAATAAAATTTAACGTTAAATCTGCAAGTTAAAGTCATGTGCATGTCAAATTTGATGTGGAGAGGTGAGAAAATTTTGTTTCTTAGTCCATCTTTTAAGCCATGCTTTAGCCCACAAAAAAAAAAGCACATAAAATACTTCCGTAATTGTCAGGTCTGGCTGATCGGAGAATTACACTATCTTACCCCAAGTAATAGATAAAATAGTAAAGTACAGACAAAAATTTACGGAAAACATACACTGAAGTACATAAAGTAACGCAGTTTTGCGCAATCAGACTATGTGACTAATTAACCTCCTAATTGTACAAACAAATATTAGAGAGAAGCAACGGCAAAATTTCATAGACGGGAAGAAAAAATTAAGCACGTACAGTGCAGTCCTTTTATGAATTTACTGGGGGCGAATAGTACTCGTCATTAACTTTTTTCCTTGTCGTTAGGGGTAAAATACAGAGGTAGTTTTTCCTCTGTTTACTAACCACGGTTACAATACAAATGCTTTCAGCTAATGTACATCACTGTACAACCAAAAGCCATCCTTTTACTGGATTTCCCCCCGAAATGAGGGTAATTTTTTACAGTTCGATAAGATTCAACCCCTCCGACTCAAAATCGGTTCAATAATTAATTTCAATTTGTCAGAAATTGAACTATTAGTCACCGACAACTATGAAATCTGAGTTCACAAAAGCAATGTGGTTAAAATATTTGAACCGAGTGATCACCAGTAGAAAACATAACAAATCTGTACATACAATCTTCAGTTTTAGGGGTTGGATCTTACGGTATAACTTTCCTGTGGATCAAAGGCACATTGTCACAGGTCCAGAAATTTTTAAAAAGCAGATATTCCACAAGTGCAACGCCTCAGAAAACCCTTGTAAACAGCTAAACAAAAACCATTCTCAAAATGCTCTTTCAAAAAAAAATGAATCACAATTTTGATTAGGCGTTGACTGAATGAAAATACCACACTTTTTCATGCAGAAGTTTCAAGAGAAATGGGCCTCACTTGGTCCATTTTTGACCAACCAAGCTGCGTCGTTGAAGACCAAATCTTTGGCGGGAACAAGAACTCCCATTGCATCTGGAATATACACTCCTCCTCCAAAAAAACTAAGTCCTAAACCACTCTCTGAGCTCCCTACCTCCACCAATGCCTCTATTATACGTAGAGCAAAACTCCTTTGCTCTGGAGTTAAAGGTTTTCCCTTTGAATCTTGTGCCATTTGGTTCAAAACACGAGCATAATCTCTCGCATCAAACCTCTCCCGTACTCCCAACGCGACAAGTAGCTCTCTGTAAATAGCAATTTCTGAAGGTACAATATGCAAATAAGGGTGAAAATGGGCCGGTGAATCAAATGCAAGACGATTTGGGGCGACAAAATTATCGCCTACCCAAACCCAAGATCTCCCGTCCAGAATCGACTTCACCACGTCCCGTTCCGGAGTTAGGGCAATCTCTTCTAGATGCTGAAAAATTCTAGGGATTTCTCGTGACAGTATCTCAGAAAACTTTTCCAGCTCAGTTTCTTCCCAGCTTTGACCTCTTCTGCTCCCTCCTTCTTCCTCTTCCCTCTCTGACATGCCTTCAAGACTCGCCTCGGAGTCTCCCTCCCCCGTATTTCTGTCCACATCAATCCCAGCAGAGTCATGCCCCTCTCTCGTGTCCACATCTCCGATCGTCTGATTATCATTCTCTCCTCTAACAAACGATGAGGAAGCCCCTTCCTCACCCTTTTTGTCTTCGACAACGCCCCTCTTCGATCTTCTCTCCATACCACCTACCTTTCCCTCGAGTTCTTCCACCTGTCCACCTCTCGCTCTTTCTAAACATTCTGAAAATTGGAGAGAAAGTTCGACCAATTGGGCGGCAAGACAGCTTGCACTCGGTCGTTGATTCCACCCAAGATTCTGAATGAGACTCTGAGACCTCGGGTTCCTGTCCAAAATCCTCATACTCCCGGAAACAAGCCACATATCAGATCTCAGGCGAGTTAGTCGGGGAGGAGCCACAACTCTCATGCCTTGAGACCAAGGAAGATGAGAATCTGGAGGCTCAGAAAGGACAGGACACCATGATAAATTTGCAAGTTCTTTCCAAAACGTTTCCTGGTCGACATCTTCTCTTTTAACCGGACCTCTATCTTCCACCATTTGGTATGCATGCCTCTTTCCCAAATCCACAGTATGAGGGATACTTCCCCCAATAAACGGGTTCAAAGTGGACTCAAACTCGTCTTCAAAATTACCGTGGCTTTTATTTAACAATCTCAAATTGCGATGAGAGAATTCCTCTGAGGGATCAGATTGCAGTTGCAACAAGCTCTCATTATCTATGGACAGTTGATGTTCATCAAGATGAGAAAGCAAAGCACTTGCCCGAATAGATGCCTCGGTTCTATTTAAAGTCTGCATTAATTGAATGGATTTTGCACTATCCAGTAATCCTCGTCTGTTGAGTTCTCTTTGTAGTCCCAATCCAACCAGAATATCCAGATCTCCAGATGTTTCAAACTCGCTACTTGGGAAAAATACCTCGTAATCGAGAAGAGCCCGCAATTCTGGAACTCGAGGATCATACAAACTGCATTAAAAATGGAAACAAAAACAAAAAAAATGAGGTGCCAGTTTCTCCATGAAAAACAAATCCCATGCGTAACAGCTGATAAAGGTAATACCTGTTTTAAATTATTTCACCTGTACCACACGGAGGTACATTTCCAAGTCATACCTCACAATTTTCAAGGTTTTCTCAGTTGTTTAGGAAAAACAGATTAATCCATAGATACATTTGGCCCTATTTATATATTTTACTTATATCATATAAACATGTCTATTATATATGATACATATGTATACTTATAAACAGTAGAATATATTGGAACTAGAAGAACATACTAATAAATTAGAAGTACCACTACAAAAAGTTCCTCCATCATGGCAAATAGAGAGAACATGACAAGCAACAAAGGAGCAAAGCTGCAATTCAATCCCTCGTAACTTGTTACTTTTCTGGAGTTCATTTCTCTGGAGGTGGACATTATTTTCTGATAGAGAATGAAGTGTCTCTCACCTGCCCGATGTCCTCAATTCCCCTTTAGCATTGGGCACAAAAGCTAGTCCAGCCAAAGAAATTCTAAAAGTCACGTCTTCTGATGCCAAAACGGGCAGCTCCTCCAAAATTTTCCTTACGGCACGAGTCCTTAACTCTGGTGTCAAATTGCCAATCCGGGGGAAGATATTGTCGCGGTAAAAGGTTGTTCGAGTAACTTCCTGTACTCCCAAGAAGTCAGCAAGCAATTCTCGCTCTCTTTCTGTATCTGCCCGAACAAAATTCGATCCTAACAAAATCTCCTCCACTCCCGATGGAGCAAAAAAACATGCCCCAGCTGGAAGATGAACAAAATGACGTCCACCACCTGAGAAACAACGAGAACAAAAACAGACAAACATAAATGTAAACGTACCTATTTTGACATCCAATGTTCCCAATGGCAAATCTTAATGTTCCCATAAAGGGCATAAAACACATTCATGAACAAAAGCATTAATAGGATCAATTTATTAAAGGTGGAGGAACAAATCTCTCTATTAAAACAAGCCATGCAGTAAATTCCTGTACATGGGAAAGTCTCGCTGGTTCACAAATTCCCTTGGTCTACATCCATAGCCAATATTTTCCTCTCTAGTTAACGCCGTCAAACCATACAAGTAAATAAAATTGTAACTGAGTTTGAAAAACCTGACAGCAAATGCAGCGTTTAAATGAACATGATTGCCATCTGGTGATTTTAAGCAATAACTTGGGACAGAATTTCTGCATAATCAATTCACCAATTATAACAAAGTTAATGTGAATACGAGACCAAGAACTCTCTGAATATTAATGGCAATCACAAAAAAATAAGACATCCTGTAGAGGAACAAAGCTTCAATCGATTAATATCCGCAGGTCAAATAAATGAAAGGTTCGTCATCATTGTACTGAGGTCCGCTGTGGACTAAATCTATTTCATCGCTTTTTTGGGTAGATGGAATATGTCTAGCATACAAGAAAAGCTTGTGGAATAGAACGGATTTAGGAAAATTACACAAATATTAATGTGGACTAGCAATGACAACACAAACATAAACTTGCTAACAAAAACCAAAGGGTTCGTATTGGACAGCATATGGTTTAGCAAATGCAGAGAAATCCTGAATAAAGAGATAAAAAGATCTGTTCTGATAAAGGGATTCTGAATTAGCCTTCATTTGCGATAATAACCTGAATTATATTTTTGCGCAATGTAAGTGATACGCCCTAATTAAACATATCAAGACATTCTACAGTAAGTGTAAAGCCTTAACACCATCAAAGTGCCACATGTAGTATTTTGAGACCTTTTGGGTCAAGTAATTTAACAACTCCAGTCAACTAGCGTGACAAGGGCTCTAGAACTTGACATAAGGGAGGACTCGGGATTTTGTATCACTTTTATCTATTTGGAGGAGTTAAAAGAGGGAAATCCTAAGTTTTGGACAGTTTCATCACAAGGTTCCAGCTTAACATAGCTGGAATCATACTCCGCTAGCAAATTTTCCTTCTGAAAATATCTAGGTGGTGACATACACTCAATACACCAAAACCGTATACTCTAACAGTACAAAGAGTTTAAGAGTTGAAGTTCTGAATCACACCTGGCATTGTTCCATAAGACTCAAAAACAGGCAGTGATTGTAAAGCATGAACCCTTGCGTCATTCATCTGTCCGTGTGTAAACCACTTCGACTGCAGCAAATAGCTCCTCAGCTCTCTCCTCTCTCCATCTGAAGCTCCTTCCAGTAGTTCTCCTACAGACGTGAGAGTTGACAATTTCTCCTTCTTTCCTTCTCTCATCCCTCGGGCCGCCAAAAGGGAATCCAGGACACCAAAGGCCGTCGCGTCATGGACAAATGGCGAGAGTCCCGAGTGGTCGAATTGAACATTCCCGCTTGTAAAAACCACTCCAGCACCTGTCAGTAATCGCAGCATGTTTTCGCTCCAGTTTCTATGCCGTAAAATTGGCGCTCCTCTCTGCAACCTTCGCAATTTCCCATCTGCGGTCGGCAATATCGGCCAGTCTTTGAATACTTCTAAATCACTCGCCGTCTGACAATGCAAGTTGAAATATTTCCACAGGAGCTCCAACCAGAAGATGCTTGGGTGTCCCTCGTTGTTCAAAGTCTCTACACTCTCCGTCAACTGCAAAGAAATCTCTCTTTCATGCCTCTCTCTCGGACGCCATTCAACCACATCTCTTCCCTTCCACTCCCCCGGAACAAGCCAATGCATAAGTTCGGCAACAAGACCAGCCGAAACTCGCTGCAAATTTGTCGTTTCCTGTCCTGCAATGCCAAAAAGGCGACTATAAACTGCCTTGTCTAAGTCACTGTTTACCAGCATATGTCTCACTCCAACTTCTAAGAGCTGTCTCTCCTCCTGAGATGCTACAATAATTTTCGACGCTATGTGTCCCTTCATTATCGTTCCAACGCTACCGTCCGCTAAAGGAACTAAAGACAAACCATGGAGCCTCTCTCCAGCATCCTCATCCGTCACGTCTCGCAGGCAATATTGCAGAATAAGAGCCACAGTTTCCATTCCCCCAAAATTCCTCTTGGAGCCCACTAAGAGAATTGTTCGTAGGAGCTGAGGACTGAGATACCGCAGATTTGGACACACATCAGAAAACATCTTAACGACGGGACCAGGAACATCGACCACGGGCAATTGTATGCTCACAAGTGCCTTCGTCAAACCTGTGGACTGCTCAAAACTCAGGTCTGGAAAAACAGCTCTTTTGGCCGAAATCCACCTCCCTCCTCCAGCTTCAGTGTACAACACAGGTAGCTCCAAGTCCATAATTGCAAGATAAACCTTCCGCGCGAGAGACAGCCATGGCTCCTGAAGCGGTGGCAAAGGCCACATCGCCTGAAAATTTGTGCACTGCCCGAGACAACGGGCAGTTGCAGATAAAAGTCGTGCATACGCAGGAGCAGCAACATCCTCAAGAAGACAAAGATTCCAATCAGATCGTAATTTGCCTCCCCTCACCATATCATCACCATACCAGATATCTCTCCTGTTTGATGACAGCTCAAAATATCCATTTACATGCACAGGTAGCCCAATTTTCACAGGTAATGGAAGGAAACAGAATGCCCTGCCTTCTTCTTGCTCTCTCCCTGCTTGCGATTCGGAGGGTTGAAGAACAGTCCCATCAACGTCCTTACTGCCTTCCAAAGATCCTCTTTCCTGTCTTTCAGTGACAAAAGTCATACCCTCTTCTTCCATTGTGAGTCTAGCAGCTACTCCTGCCAATGGCACAAAGCCTCTCGATAAATTCTCTGATGCAACTGCGTATTCTCTCGCTCGTCCTCCCCCCAGAGAATTGCAAATAACCCAACGGCTCCTTAATTGCGGCCCTGTCGGTGTGGTTGTCGTTACAGTAACTTGTCCACAGTACCAAGGCAACTGGTTTTCCGATGTCCGTTGCAATTTTCGATAAAACTGAACCTTGTCGATCGGATTGTGAGGATCTCCTCGAATGAACTCATAAACCGATCGCAGCGAGGGTGACTGCTGAAACATTTGTTGCTGCTGCAAAAAACTGGAACCTTGCAATGGCCCTCCAATAGTCGTGACAAGAGGAGCCTCAGTCCGTTGAATCTCATATAACAAGTTCGGTTCTTCGTGTATATCCTCCCTCACAAAAACGCTTATCTTCATAACATTCCGGAGAAACAGTAACGCATCAGTCCCACTTTGTTGAAAGGATTTCAACAGCTCCATGACTTCCATTGTCGTGTACGCTTCCTGCTTGATTTCTGATAAGGGAGCTGTAACAGCGGACCGTAACGGGAAACGGAACAAAGTCCCAGGAAACGGGCGTTGTAGGTCACATCCAAACAAAAGATATGGTCGAAATTGATCAGGAAATTGTTCCAGCAAGTTGCGGCCCACAAAAGAAATCTTAAGCCCAGGGTGCGAGGGTGTTATTCCAGGCAAGTTGCAGGCATGCGGATCAAAAATCACGAGTGTCTGTCCCGAAACAAAACCTGGAACGTCTGTGAAATGATAAACAGAATTAAATCCTAACCCAAAACGTCCAATTGCACTCGGCTTTTCCAATTTTGAGTCCTGTCCAATCCTGCTGATAGCGTACAGATCTTTTTGCGTGAATACTGAATCGTTAAAACAATACAAAGACGGTCCTTGCCAATCAGCCATACGAGGTGATAACACTGAGCTTGTTCCATATTGTCCTCGATCGAGCAAAAAAACTACCTCTCTTGCTCCAGCATCATCTGCATTCTGAACCAACTCACACAAAATTCCTGGACCATCAGTATACATATCCACAATGTGTTTCAATCTCGTAGTCAAAGCTTCATGCTGTCCAAAAGCTTCAGCGGCATCATGAAGGGAAAGGTCTATGGAGTCGGCGCTTTCTGATAACATCAACCGTCTGAAAGAACGGACGCCGAGCCTCTCTGCGACGTCATTTGAGATCTTTGCATGGACAAATTGCGGTCTATATACGGGAATATTATCGGGACGTTTTGCTCTACCACCCGGACCTTCAGATAACCCGATCTTCGTCCCGGTTCCCAAAGGGGAAACCACAGGACTTCCCCCAACTCCCAAACCTCCATCAGAAGTCATCCATGGTGCGTCATTGAAAACGAGATCACCAACAGGCACTAAGACAGCTTGCGTGTCGGGGCAGTAAATTGTTCCATCCCAACTTGCCCCAGCTTCCCCACCAAAGGGCATATCCGCCAAATGTTGGACAAGCCATACCGCTGCCTCAAGAAGACGAGGCTCAAGAGGAGATCCCTTCTTGTCCTCAGACATTACCTTAAGGACACGTGCATATTCAACAGAAGTTAGGGTTTCACGCACACCCAGTTCAATAAGAAGGTCTTTGAAAGCTGCAAGATCAGACGGTACAACTCGCAAATAAGGGGCCAAATTGAGAGGACCCGCAAAAGCGCAATCCTCAGTGGTGCAAAAACTATCTCCAACCCAAACCCAATGAGAGCCCTGCGTGGCAAAAAAAAAGTACAAACATTCAGTCACTAGATTAAGAGTCAAAATCCAAAAAAATGGAGGAAATTGAATGACTCACTACTTAAAAGACGTACTGCATTGAACAGTTGAACTAAGAAGTCAGACTTAATTACCATAGAAAGATTTAAGTTGTTCACTACTTGACTCAGCACTGAAGCAAAAACACAGGCAGAAAAGCAGGAAATTAAAGACACTTCTACATTCAAAGAAAAATAGATTGGTGATGATTTCCTAAAAAAAAGAATCCCAGATTACAGAATAGAAATGCTTGAGCTAGTTCCATAAACATGATAAGGATCAGGTTGCTTGACTCTCGAACACCTTATATTTACACAAGCATATTAAACACATCGCAGTAGAAAACAGCACAAAGCCAGAACAGATTCACTACACCGTGTATTGTCATTAGAGTTAATGTCTTTTTCGCCACTTTAAATCAACTATTCTCCGTGCACACCAATTCGATAATTGTTTAAAGACCGTCAACCGGACAGTAAGGATCTTACCAACCCATCGCAACTGTCTTGCACAGAGAAAAGTTGATTTAAGCGACAAAAAAAAAAAAAACATTAATAACGATACATGGCGTAATTCACATTGACCATTCTCTCCAACATAATAAGTCTGATTAATATGAAATAACCAAGTTTCCTCGACATAGGGCAATGCGAAATAAACCTAATCGGAGAGAATTCTACCAACATTAAAATATGTGAATATATTAACTTGCCAAACCAGCATCATAAAATGGTGTGCGTCCAGCAATCTTACAATCATACCCTTCCTTGGCCAATCAGAGAGCTTGCAAAATGTTGAATTAGTCATATGCTCACAAAACATTTACAGGGCCAGAAAATGAACAATGAATAAGCTGTAACAATCAAGAGACTACCTGCAAGACCGCCTTGACAATCTCCATTTCTTCTGTCCCTAACAAATCTCCCAACGACTTGTACAGCTGGGGCACAGCAGTTGCGAGAGCCTGCCCTAACTCCTTTCCCCCTGGCCCCACCTCCACTTTCAATTTGCCCAATTCCAATAGCTGTGCTGCAAGAACACTCCCTCCCGGTCTCCTTGACCACCCTAGCTTTGCAGAAAGGGCCGCAGATCTGCATTCCCCGTCCAAAATACGAATACTTGCAGAAACAAGCCAGGTGTCGCTCGCTAATCGGACGAGCTTGGGAGGTGCCGTCGATGAGACAACCGCAGGCCAAGGTAAATTTAAATAGGGTGGATCCGTGAGAACAGGACACCAGGAAATTGTGCTCAGTTCCTGCCAGAATCGAGCCAGTTCTGCGGCTTCTGCATCTGCAGTATCGGAATTCTGAAACAAAGAGCTCATCTTTGTGAACATACGATTAAACGGGCGATTTAAATCTCCATCCAATCTCCCTCCTCCTTGCAAACTACTGGACAACCATCGCCCAGAATTGAGCTCGAGATAAGCTAGTAAAGCCTGGCCACGGTTTCTTGCCCTCTCAGAATCCACACTTAGGAGTTCCTCAACAGCACGAGCCGATAAAAGAACAGTGTCTAAAGTCACAGCTGTTTGGAGCCCTAATCCTTGCAACATATCCAAAATGTCAGGCTCTGCAAAGTCTCCTCTAGGGAACCAATCCTTGTCCTCCAAGAGCTCCTTCAACTCACTATTTCGAGGATCGTATAAATCGTGCGGTCGCCTTAAGACACTGGCCTCCGAGGTGGGCAAAAATGCAAGTGCAGCCATGGCTTCTCTCATACTCTTGTCAAGAGCACAGAGTTGAGGGAGTTCCCTCAGCATTACAAGAACCGTTTTATTACGTAGATCGGGTGGAAGGTCATTTATTCTCGCCATGACTTGACGCTTATAAAAGAGTGGTCGGGGCAGTCGCCTTAGTCCCAGTGGACCAATGAGAACCGCTGATTCCCTCTCATTTGCAGATTTTATAAATTCTGAACTTAGCAAAGCTTCATCTACTCCTGATGGAGGTAAAAACCTTGCCGCTGGTCCGAGAAGATGAACAAAGTTTACGTCTCTTTGGCATTCTTCTCTCCCCTCCTCTGTACTTTCTGATCCTGAATCTCTCTCCCTATCCATTAACGTGTAGGCTTCAAAAATTGGTAGCCCTCGGAAAACTTGCAGCCTCCTTTCATTCATCTGACTCCCTTCATACCATCTAGGATTGTATAAAAAGTTCCGTAACGATCTCCGTTCCTCTGGAGAGATTAGAGCCATTATATCATTCACAGTCATTTCCTTATACTGGGCAATCGCAGACAAAGCGTCCAATACTCCCATAGCTGTGAAATCATGGACGTACAATCCTATCTCTGGGTGCTCGACTGAAATATCTTTCCGAAGGAAAAAGCAACCGACCTTGACCAGCAGGTCCTTCAAACACCTATCTAGACCATCTATTCTGCTGTCTCTCTCTCCCTCAGCATCCCCGTCTATGGACCTTGCTTGCTCTCCAGCACTCTTATGATCTTGATCCAAGCCTTCCTCGTCTTGTTTCCAATCAAGTACACGTGATCTGTCCATCTTTAATGGAAAAAGTTTTCCCCCTTGGACTGGTAACAACGGCCAACCTTCGAGGGACGCAAGTGTCTTGAAGTTTCCTCGAACATATTGCCA
Source organism: Zygnema cylindricum (assembly GCA_037447655.1). Taxonomy (NCBI): domain Eukaryota; kingdom Viridiplantae; phylum Streptophyta; class Zygnematophyceae; order Zygnematales; family Zygnemataceae; genus Zygnema; species Zygnema cylindricum. Next base: position 107,190 of record JBBHKE010001198.1, read on the forward strand.
AAACAAGACCAACCATTCTTCTGAAGGATGCCCCAAGGAATTCTGCGGCCATATATGCTCCTCTCCGTGTTTCCAGTTCAAAGGAAAGAAAGAAGGAAGGAGACGGATGAGGAGAGGAACCGAAAGAATGCTGAGATTGCCACCTGGACGCATATGAATGCACCGTGTTTCACCAGAAACAGAAGATACAGTGACAAAAAAAGCAGCAAACAGGTCAACCCAAGAACAATAGCAGAAAGGAATAGGAGCTGAAAAAGGAAAAAACTAGCCTCCAAAAAATACTCTGAGTCTTCAAACAAAGTGCAGAAGAGCAGTAGACTCCACTATACTATTCAGCTGTTAGTTGCACAACATGCAGTATCTAGAAAACTAATCTCGGACTCATACTCACAGATATCCGGAAAAAGGCTATCAAACACGCAGCCAAAAAGCATTTGACATAAGAAGCATATACAAACAACACCGTGAATCACTTATAGTGTTAATGTTTTTTTAGCCACTTCAAACATCTTTTCTCTCTGCAGACCTGTCAGATTTTCAATCCAATGGTTCTGATTGAAAGGCAAGGTTCTCACCTTCTGATTGTTGGTCTCCAATCATAAACCGGACACGTGTGCACAGAGAAAGGATGTTTTAAGTGGCTAAAAAAACATTAACACTAAAAGTGATTCACGGTGAAGTTGCTAGAAACTAAGAATACAGGAAGGACCAAAACTACATAGACCAACATGAACACGTCTGACAGGCATCTAACCCTACACAAACACAATCCTCTCAACTTTATATTCACCTGTCGACAAGCGGGCAATATTAGTGAGTCTCTCCAAAAGCTCGTGTTTAACTCCATCTCTGTCAACTAAAATCCTCTCCATCCGTCCCTTCAACAGAAGGTCGTACTCGAGCCCTTCTTGAGAAATTACAATCTCCTTTCCTACCTCATTAAGCCAAAAAGTTCCCAAACTTTTATCTGCTAATGGAGCAATTTTCAGGCCCATCAACGCCTCAGACGCCTCGTCATCCACAAGATCTCCCAAACAATACTCCAATATCAACATTGCATCTGTCCTATCTGCCAGGCTTCCATGAAAACCGGGCAATTTCATATGCTCTCTAATAGAAGATGGAAGAACTACTTTAGGTTTCGGTACCGAGTATTTAAACAAGAAATCTCTAACACCTTGAGGAACGCGAACTATCGGTAAACCCTCTCGAACCAACGCATGTTCTAAACCATCAGGATCAAAAAACTGTTCATCGTGAAATATGGCTGAGGAGGGAACCACCCATCTACCTCCACCAATTGCAGGTAAACTCCCAATTAACTGTCCTTCTACCCTGGTATGCAAGAGAGGGCATTCGCTTATGTTCATATAAACTTTTGAAACCATTCCCTTCCAGGGCTCAGAAAAGGTTCCTGTCGGAAATAACGAGGTAAACTCCGGTCCAGGCCCCACCTTCCTAGAAGCTTCTAGTAATAGCTGTACATATGCTGGGGTCGCCACATCTTCCAAAAGACAGCAATTCCAGTCCGATCGTAAACGGCCTCCTCTGTCCATGTCATCTCCATACCATATTTCACGCCGGTTGGACGAAAGTTCGAAGTACCCGTTAACATGTACAGGAAGGTTGGTAAAAACCGGAAGAGGAAGAAAGCAGAAAGCCTGCCCTTGACAGGATACCTTCACAGTGGCCTTATCCTGCATGTATGAAATGTAAAGAACAGGGCACAATGAGCATGCAAAGCTTATTTCATTACAATGCACCGCTAATCGTTATTAGTGTTAAAATTTTTCGCCACTTAGAACATTTTTTCTCCGTGCACACTTGTCGAATTGTCAATCGGCCAATAGGGAGGTGAGGATCTTGCCTTCCAAAAGCAACCATCCCATTGACAATCCAACAAGAGTGCACGGAGAAAAGATGTTTTAAGTGGCGAAAAAAACTTTAACACTAATAACGATTAGCAGTGTAGTTTATTTCCTTTGCAGTAGGAATAAGTTTTCACAAGCAAGAGGGTCAAGACATGTCGTAAGGTGAAAGGTTGCCTCTCTCCCTCTATCCCAATCATCTCCACAAAGAAAAAGGTAAGCCTCAAAAAGTTTCGTACTCGCGCAGCGTGCTGTTGATTTGGACTCGATACAGGGTATCTCCTAGAGTTGGGATCATAATTCTCATTCCTCTAAAATAAATTAGAACTGTCTGTCTACCATCTTTGCGATACCATGTCCATTTTGCACAAATTACATTCAGTTCACATGAAAACAATCGGGCGTAACGAACTCAAATAGGCATAAACAATAACGCTCTCGCTGATCAGGTTTCCAATATAATAATCGTCAATCCAAAAAACCTTACCATGCCATGTGGTAATGACTCATTTGTTGTAAAAATCTGAGCCGCCACAGAAGCCCAAGGAGTGAGGTTCATGTCATACAACTGTGCCGCATCCCTCGACAACTTCCCAATCCTGGTATCGGGGGACCCCATGGCCTGCGAAATCAGAAACGAATCCATTCTCCTGTGTACAATTGTCGCTGGGTCCACCTCAGTCAAACCTTTCGAATCATGTCTCCTGTACACTTCACTGACAAACGAAATATAATACATATCATTCACAAATCCTGGGCCACCACCAGGCACCGAGCCGGAAACTGATGCGGCCAATCGGGCGTAAGCTTGACGATGTTGTCTGAGAATACTCTCGGGCGAATCTATTTGACATCGGAAAGAAAGAATCGGTCTCTCGGCATCTGGCAACCAATCGTAGAGCTCAATTGACTCCACACTCTTCAAAAAAAGGAGCGAGTACACAGCCTCATCCTGCAGCATACAGGTAAACAGACATAAAGGTAAACAGATAAAAAACATCCATATTTCATTATGAAGACTAGCAGATATCATCCAATGGGGACCAACGCTTTTATATACAAACGACCTTAATTTAGCAGGAGAGAGGGTGCGGAATAGACGTGGTCAATAAACTACAAAGGACCTAGGATAAAAAGGGAAAAAAAAATGAGGCAATATTGGCTAACAAACAGAAGCTCTCAGAAACCACAGCCCATGCTTACACCTTGGGAAAAATCTGAATGTGCTCAAAATTGTACTTGTCTAACAAAAAACAGCCTGACATTAAACCTTATGCATCTACCCAATAAGACATGACTGCATAAGGGTCATCCTCACTCACTTGCTTTAGCAAATCTAACTCCCTTAAAGCTGTTCAGCTTCTAAAATCCACACCAACTTTCTTTGTTCAACTTATTAATGGTTGATGTTTCCTTTCCTCCGGTAATAGAATATGTTCGCTGACCTGAAAATCCTTCAGCAAAGTCGCCATGTCCTCGGCGGTATATGCTTGTCGAGATAATTTGCTTCTTGCGGCTTGCTCAGGAGTTCGTAATGGAAAACGGAACAGGGTCGAACCGTAAGGACTCTCCATATCGCACCCAAATGCTTGGTAGGGAGAGAACTGATCATGGGCTGAGTCAAGAACTCGAGTAGTCACAAAGTTAATTCTTTTACCGGGATTGGACGCTGACACTTTAGGCAGGTGGGAGCAATGAGGGTCAAAAAAGACAATGTATTGATCTGAGACAAAGGAGGGTAAATCTGTCAAATGATAGACAGAATTGAAACCGATCCTGCAAAAAAACGCAAAAAAACAGCATGATGACACCAAAAATCATTGGATTTTCAACTGTCAAATGAGTTGGACAACGGAGGTTTAAATTCCCAAATTGCATGTTTGCGATGGCAATGTATGTCTCCAATTGGACTGTAATTTGCCCTTCAGTAACTTGCGGCAAATGGATCGCAAGAAAAAAAAAAACCTACCTAATATACATATACATCATGAAAATGTGTATAAAAACTTGATCGCATAACTTGTGATCTACATTTCGTAAGGATTGCAAAATTTACTACTGTTTACATCCAAACAGCATTCCACAATTTTGCAACATGATTTCACGTGCTTCATTTTTTCTTTTCTAGGTGCTTCATTCAGCGTGTAAGTGAACGGTTAAGGCTATTTGCAACAGGAGAGAGTCAGAACAAAATAACAGTCAGAAAAAACAAGGAGGGAAATCATGTTCTACAAATTGAGATGTGAAAGAGCCATATGCCAACTTGCTTAAGGATAATTATATATACTATTTCTGACAATACTGGCCAGTAATCACCATAATCATATAAAAAAATGTACGGATTTACAAAATTGTATTGTTTTCTGTATTAATACTATAATCACTAGGCCAGTAAAGACAGTTATAGGGCACGTACAATACCATAATAAGACCCGCGCTAGTTTGTTCCTTTCTTTTTTCCTCTTAACCTCTTATTCTGAAGAAGAGAGTCTCCCAAACTGACAGTTGTCCTAAACTGAAGAGAGTCCCAAACTGAAGAGAGCCCCAAACTGACGAGTGTCCCAAACTGAAGAGAGTCCCAAACAGAAGAGAGTCCCTTACTGAAGAGAGTCCCAAATAGACTCACCCAAAGCGGCCAGTTTTCCACGCAAGCACTCGCTTCCGGCTGTCTCCGACGCGGGAAATGCTCTCAAAGTCAGCCTCCGTGAAAACGGCGTTGTTGTGGACGAGAAGCGCAGGGCCCTGGAACGGAGCCAGAGGGGCATGGGCCAATGACCGAGTGCCATGTGTCCGCCGGTCCAGGCAGAAGGCCACCTGAAGAAAGGAGAGAGACAAAGATGGAGGAGATAGAGATGGCGGAGAGAGGGGGAGAGAGAGAGAAGGGGCGGGAGAGGAGGAGAGGGGAGGAGAGGGGAGGGGAGGGGAGGGGAGGGAAGGGGAGGGGAGGGGAGGGGAGGGGAGGGGAGGGGAGGGGAGGGGAGGGGAGGGGAGGGGAGGGGAGAGGAGAGGAGAGGAGAGGAGAGGACACGGGAGAGAGAGGGAGAGAGAGAGAGAGAGAGAGAGAAAGGTGTGTTAGAAAGTTTGTCAAAGCCTTGGGAAACATTTTGACCTCTCTAGTAAACTATTTCTATCCTGCCGACTTCGATTTCAAAGCTTGCAGTCGAGGAGGTCATAAGTCATCCATCCACACAATTCCATACAGAACCTTAAAAAGCTGATGTGGAATTGTGTGTGCTGCTACATGTGGTGACATGGCAGTGTATGTGGTGAAGTGGCAGAGCGCGTGCTGAGATAGCAGTGAGCATGTTGACGTGGCAATATGTTTGCTGACGTGGCAATATGTTTGCTGACGTGGCAATATGTTTGCTGACGTGACAGTATGTTTGCTGACGTGGTAGCATGTTTGTTGACGTGGCATTATGTTTGCTGATGTGGCGGAACGCTTGCTGACGTGGCAGAATGTTTGCTGACATACTGCTTGCTGATGTGACAGTATGTTTGCTGATGTGGCAGAACGTTTGCTGACGTGGCATAATGTTTGTTGGCATAATGCTTGCTGACGTGGCAGAATGTTTGCTGACGTGGCAGGTTACATGCTGCAGCGTACCTTGGTGGCCTGTGCGTCATCCGCGTTCTGCAGGAGCTCCTTGAGGATGGTCGGGCCCTCGGGGTAGTTCGCGAGCACCTCGCGGATGCGCTGCGTCAGGTCCACGCGCTGCCCGAAGTCCTCGCCGAAGGCCGCCTCCATGGCGCCCGGCGGGCAGCCAGTCGAGCGCCACGTGGACGGAGAATTAAGGCACGTGCGGGAGAATTAGAGGAAGAAGACTAAGGAGAAGAACTGAAGAAGAGTCTATGGCGAGAAGCGTTAGGTCAAAGATGAAAAAAAGATGGGATGATGGACATGGGTGGAAGGAGAGTGGGGGGGAAATGTCAAAATGGTACACACTACACAGTCTAGGTTCGTTACTGTAGTTTTCTCGCCAGTGGAGTGCAGGGTGTGCAGGTCTCCTACACGAGGCGAAATGCGCCGACACCTGCACACTTTGCAAAATACCGCCCGGGTACCGCGGATTTTTAGGGTCATAGGGTTGTTGGTTGTGTTTTTTTTTATATAAAAAAAACACAAATGAGAGAAAATCCTAAACGTATTTATACTTGCGACGCGCCGCGCGGCGCGAGGCGTCGTAAAGCGAAATTGGAGTGAAAGGAGTGCAGGGCGACGTGGACCCCCTCACACGCGACCTTCACACCTAAAAACGCTCGATTTACCGAATGTTGCGTGCGTTGTTGTACGAAAAGGTACACCGAGTATCGCTATTAGTGTTGATGTTATTTTTGCCACTTAAGACATCTTTTCGCCGTACACACTTGGATCTGACGGTTTGGATTGGAAGGTAAGATTCTTAGCTTCCGATTGGCGGTCTCAAATTGAGAATCGGACATGTGTGCACGGAGAAAAGATTGTTTACGTGGCGTAAAACATATCAGCAGTAATAGCGATAACGGTTGTATAGTACACCGCCAATCGTTATTAGCGTGTAAGTTTTTTTAGCGTATAAAAATAATTACCGTGGTGTACGCTATTTAAGAATTTGAAAATTTTGGAAAAAATCATACATTCTAATTGTTTGGTTATGTAATTTGGATCTTTGAAAAAAAAAATGTCGGTCGCAAACATGCTTACACTAATATAGGTATCCATACAAAATCTGACAAATCATACACAAAACGTACATTCACACGGTCGAAACGCGGCTGTCGGACGAATATGTGCGAGCGGGATTTTTTACGACCTTGTTTTTTTTCCTTTTAGAACGCACATTCTCATGCATCCGCGGTTACTAAAACTAATATATTGTACTTTTTAACTTAAAAAGGTACATTTATGTACGGTCTGACACTGACCGTACACCACTCTATGTAAGAGACAACGTACTGAAAATAACCCTAAATAGAATAAAGAAAAAAATAGAATGAACTACACTAATGGAGAATAAAAAATAAAAAAAGCGGGACGGAATTAGCGTACACAACGCTAATAACGATTGGCGGTGTACAGTACACCGCCAATCGCTATTAGAGTAAAGGAATAAATAGCGTAAAAAAAAAAAATAGTGTTATTAACACTAATTGGAATTTTTTTTTTTTTTAAATATATATACTAAGGGTGAAGTTCCATCATACGTTTCTGTATTTGTACAGCAAACTCTACAGACCGGGTCGATTGAGTTGATGTTACATCACGTAGAGTGTGTAAGCCACGTGTTATAAATTGACTGGCGCCACGCAAGCTACGATTCGATATTGAATATCTTTTAGATTTGTAGCACCGACAAACTTAACTTCAAATCTTGACTTGCGTACCATGTACCTGCGTACGAAGTAATCATACGACAAAACTTTTTTACTTTTTGCAAACGCCAGTCTGTACGCCGGCTCATTTTTTTGGGTTTCAGTTTTCGAACATAACGAAAGTCCTTTTAGAGAAATAGTGTGACGAACATAAGTTACCGAAAATAGCGTGACGAGGGAATGTTACGAAATTTCGTTTTTATTTTCGGTTGTATTTTGGAAAGCGCGTGTCATGTGCAAATCTTAAGATTTTTTGTTGGTATTCCATCATGACACGTAGCTTAATCGTCCAGCGTGTCACGATTTTTTTTTCTGTATCTGCCAACCCACCTCCTCGAGGTGGGTTGATAGTCACAGAAAATAATGAAGCGAACTCCTCGCAGATGAACATCCGACGGCCAGTATTACCTCCAAGACCTTCGGAGAGTATCGGCAAGATTCTCTGTAATGTTGTTTTTCTTATAAAAACAAAATAGACGGTACGATTTGGTACGGAGGGTCCCGGATTTTTGTAAACTACGCCACTTTTCGCCTGATGGAACGTCACCCTAATTAATCCCTAACTGTAATTTGGGTTGTCCTGAATAATAAATACCCGCCCTTTCAATGTCTACAGTAATATGCGTATCCGTACAAAATCTAACAATTCGTAAGCCGTCACGCTTTTCACACGGTCGACAGACGAACATATGAGCACGTGATTTTTGTCGACGAGTTTGCGTCTCTTTCTTCCAGTGCACATTCACATGTGTGCGCAATAATGTTAAGTGTCTTTTTATGCCTTTGTAATTCAAAAAGTACCATTTCGTACGGATATTCCCTGTCCGTACTCCATACTATATCCATCGCAGTGTACTTTCTTTATTAACGCTAATTGAAAAAAAAACCTAATTATAATAATGGAAAAAATAAAATTATGGATTGTATTTCGGGTTTTTTTTTTTGAAAAAAGTAGTGTTGTGTATCGGTAAGGATTTTCCGATAACCGATATGGGCCTTTTTTCAGGGACCCGATAATCGATATATTGGTACGATATATCGCTATCGGTCTTATCGCCGATAAGTAGCCGATATTATCGGCTACTTATCGGCGATAATGCCGATAACGATAACTATCGGCGATAACTGTACTAGCCGTACAGATAAATGTACGGCATGTACACTCAACTGTACGTCTTATTCCCCCGACGCGCCCTAGTCACAACCCCTGAGGTACCTACCAATCAGATCATTTGTACAAGCCGAAAGTATAGTAGCCGGCATAAGATGTGTACGGCTTTAGAACGGTTCCAGTTAAAACGATGTACCTTTCACATCCGACGCCGTGGCTTTGTCCCTTTATTTTTTGGGATCCACTGGAAACCTGCCACGTGTCAATCCGTTGGCTTTTTTGGCAAAAGCCGCCAAAAAAGCCATTCCGAGATGCCGGCGCTCACGCTGACCGTCCGCTCGTATTTTCTCATTGAATTTCGTCCGTTCGATTCCGGCGGCGCGTATAATGTTATTTTGCATCTGTTGTACTTTGTGTCCGCCGTCTTTTTACCGTTCCATGATAATCAGTTTATCGGTATAATTCCGTACGTTCCCGTAAAATTTATGTTTAGTTAACCGCCCAAAAAGTACTACAAAGTGCAACGTATTTTTTCGTCAAATTCCGTACATTTCCTGTAAACATCCGTACATTTCTCGTAAATTTACCGTTCAGTTTACCAGACAGGATGCACTCCGGACAGAAAATACAGAAAGTACAAATATATCGGGACGGCTGACCGTTCGATAACCGATAACTATCGGTATCGGTGTTATCGCGATAAGTTTTTTACCGATACACAACACTAGAAAAAAGGGCACCAAATTGGCGTTATATACTCTAATAGCGATTGACGGTGAACCACGAAAACGACAAACTGTACAACGAAATGTAAGCCGAGACTTGCGCTGTCGTGGACATTGCTCAATGGACAACCCTAAAATAATAGTAAGTAGAAAAATGTACACTTCGAGGACACCCAACCGAGTCATGGGCAGTGCTGCGTTTAAACGTTAAAATAATAAAGTAGAAAACTAGAAATCAGGAAACCTCGTTCAAACATTTCAACCCTCGATTTCATTGTTAAGATGTTTACAGTTATTCACCTCCCTATTGAGTGGAGCTGTTACTGACCGTCCGATCGGGAATTCTGAAGTGCGGATGGGTTCCGTATTTCCGAAACGGTGCACGAACAGTTTTTGGCAGCTAACCGCGATATAGTGGCATATTTTACTACAGGACTACACCGTGAATGGGTAAGGCTGTCCAAAAATAATTAGGAAAGTGTTCCCATGTAGCCTTAACTTTGTCTTGTTACTTTGTTTTTTAGTGAAGATTTTACGTGCTACACCGCCAATCGTTATTAGCGTTTAGAAATTATTTGTGTTAAAAATTAATTCGCGTTATTAACGCTAATTTGAGTTTTTCAAGATTTCGAAAAGAAAAGTTTAACGTATGTCCCCATGTTCTTGTAGACGTACCGCATTCCAGCCTATGTCGTTTCACAGTTGAAGAAGATGCATTTTGCCTTTGCGTCGCCTGTCCGCTCGACATGAAATAGCATCAGAATTTCGAGACCCCTGAAAAAAAAAATTGTACTGGATGAAAACGGACAAAACCAAACAAATTGTGTACTTTTCTTCGTTGTATTTGAACGCAAAATGACAAAACATAGCAAATTCTGTACTTTTCTTTGTCTTTGAAAATCGTATGAAAGTTTTTGAAAATTACGGCACGTGCAAATGTATGTTCCTATTTGTTTATCGAAAATACCTAGTTTTAAAACACATCGCGCATGTGTTTTAAACATAAGTTTAAAGATGACGTTTCTTGTCGTGGAAATGGGTCAAAAAACACAAGACAACAAATTTTCATACATCCTAAGTTCAAAGATGACGCAAATTGTACTTTAAAAATTTGCGATTCCTTCGTACGGTTACAACTTAGGCAGTACGGCGCTAAGTTTTGCAAGAAAACGACAGAAAAAAACCCTTACTTATGCACATGGGGACATACCCTTACTCTAATTGACCATAATGTTGATTTGGGTACAACGGATGTGTCATTAGGATCTTCACAGTAAAATAGGTGAAAGTACAAAATCTCACAAATCCTATATTGTCGCGTCCTTTTACTCTAATTTATTCATAACTCTAATTTGGGTTTTCTGTCGTATAACTACCCGATCAATATCTTTACACTAAAATAGGTACAATCTCATTCCGCCTTTTATTCTGGGCGCAGTTTTGCGTGCGATCGCGATTATTTTAATCCATGTATTGTACATTTTTACTTAACAAAGTACCATTTTGTACGGCCGCGCACGTCCGTACACCAGATTATTCAAGAAGATCATAAATTAAAATTATTAACGCTAATTCACCAGAACCTTAATTAAATTAAAAAATAAATTAGTGTTATTAATTATGTTTCACGTTTTGGGGTCAAAATTTGGGGGTGCCTACATAGCGTTCATAACGCTTATAACGATTTGTGGTGTACTTTTCATAGTGCTCCTATGTTCGAAAACGAAATCTTTACTTAAACCGTGACGGTTATAGACGTGGGTACAGTTTGTGACGGTTGTAGACATGGGTACAGTTTGTGACGGTTGTAGACAAACCTGGGTATATTTTTTGACGGTTGTAGACTACTACCAAACTAACAATTTTTTTTGACTTTTAGCCAAATAGATTTTATTTCCAAAAAAGCGATGATAAGACCATCAATGTACAACACATAACTGTCATTAAAAAAAATTGATGACCAACAAAGGTAAAAGACCAAAATCCTAAAGGACTAAAAACACAATAAAGGTGGCATAAAAGCCTAAAAAAAAAAAAAAAAACAAGTATAACAAAAACTAAACTGTTGAAACAGTACAAACTACCCGAGACAATGAAGCTTGAGACTATGCCAACTAAATATCACAACTAAGAATATTGTCTATATGCGTCGTGTGGCGCGGGGTAAGCCTCACAATCCTCGTCCATCAGTCACTACCATGCTCTGTCAGATAATGGCCGAAGCTTCGGAACATTCAAGGACGACAAAGATGTGTTGGGGCTTAAAAGTCGACATGCCAGCCCGAGAAGGGTTGCTTAATTCTTTAACTTCGAAAGATCTTCGAGCGCAGTTGCGCAAAAGGTTGTCGAAAGACGAGTCTAAGGTCCCAAATATCTCCAAAGCAAATGGTGTGAAACTATCAGTTGGGTCTCAATGATCGTAGTCACGTTCTCTGGAAGTTGTCGCATCTCGAGCCGCAACACCAATATGTAATGTCGCGCGCGAGGAAACATTTGATATTGTAAGGTTCGTGAGGACTATGCCCGCAAATGTTATCGCCACACCATGTAGAAACGCATGATCCACACGAAGGCCTCCTGTACCCCTAGATTGAGAACATGGTTATAGTATGTGCGACACCTCGCGCTTCTTTATGTACCCTGCTTCACAGCCCACGGCAACGATTGTATCCCGTACCATGTCGCGTGGTGTTGATGGCTCCCCATTATGTGAGCAACATAGAAATGGACCCCCTTCTCATTTATGTGTTGACCACAAATGCAGCAAGGCTTGCCTAATAAGGGAAGGGTGTGGGAAGCCAAGCCGTAAGCGAACTGGTGTGGGAAGCCAAGCCGTAAGCGAACTATAGCAAAAAATTGAAGAGAAGATAAAGAGAGCGAAATGAAAACTGGTGTAACGATAAGCCAAGCTCTAACTCCAAACCCCGAACACAATCGAAGTCAACTCTACGCTTCAAGGCCTCACGTACATCCTTGAAATCTTGTTGTACTATACAATCATTTGATTGGATAGGTACTTCAGTAGTAGCGGGTCAAGAGAGGGACTAAGATTTAGGACTTAGAAAGTTTTGGAGGCTCCTCTCTCTGAAAGTGCTTTTGTATATAGAGGCCATCTTTGGCCAGCCATAACTCATTGCTCAAGGGAGCAAATCCAGAGATTCTTTTTGTGTCTGACTCAAGGGAGTCGAGCCCTCACAATGATGAGGTTGGTCAGAACATTTGTCTAACCGGGTGGCTTTTATTTGGTCTGAAAGTCAAAAGAGCAATTGTTATCCGAGAGGCTTCAAACAAGCTGGATACTGGGCCAGTGGAGGTCACATAATTACAAATCTTAATATCACGACGGTTTCCCAATATGTTGAAAAGAAGTAATTAATATTCACTTCTTAATTAAGACTTTAGAGTGAAGAGAGAGAGAGAGAGAGTCACCATGGCTTCCGGGATAGACTGAAAGAAACAGGCAGACAGGCAAACAGATTGATAGATTGCCAAAATGTTGCTCTGATGGAGATCTGAACTTGGGTAAACGTGTTACTCAAATATACGCCTTAACCATTAAGGCGTTAACGAAACGATACATGTATTCAGTTTGCTATGTATATAAAGTGTTACGCAAAACGTCGCTCTCATAAAAAGATATTAAAATTGACGAAACGGCGTTTAAAGTCAAATAGCGCTCGCGGACGCGAATCTAACCGTGTAAAATACATAATCGGCAGACGTCGTCGCCCCCGCCAAACCCGAATAAATCTTTGGCGGCTTTCGTGTTGATATTTGTGTATTTTCTAGGTGTGTAAATAGGATAAAAAAAGGCAGAGGCAGTCTGCCTCTAACCCCTCTCTCTAAGCCCCCACACTTGTTGTAGTCACTGAAGGCTGGATAGGGAGCTAGAGCCATGGCTGCCTAAGCTCTCTAGAAAAGACAGGGGTTAAATTATGTAGACTTACCAAAAGTTAGATGATGGACCCAGGAATTGATCCTGGTACCTGCCGTCTGTCAATCTATCGTACCCGGTAGCTTTAACCGTTTAGTCTAGCGCTACTATTAAGACATATAAGGTTTGATAATTATTTAATTTGTTACACGAAGAATTTATCATTTAACTGGAAATATATACGTAGTGCATAGATACAGTTATATAAAGTACGAAGTACGATACAGTTACGAAATACATACCGCGCATTTTGTTTCACATCAAAAAGAATACTGCGCAAGTATTTATGACGGCTACGATTGAAATCTGGATTTGATCGGACGGCCGCGAAGGATGCCGAGATCGCGAAATAGGATTTTGGCGGTTTGCGATCACCGCCACATCGAATGACACGTGGCAAAACCACATTGGATTGCAACAACTCCAGGGATTACGGAAACGAATCCTGATATGACATGTGTCGACATTTTGGCCATGTCGTACGATGGTCGTACAGAAAGTACAGCGGCACCTGTACTTTTCTGTATGACACAGTATTTTAATTGGTTGCTCTACTTCAGTAGATAGAGTTTTAGAGGTGGAATAGGACTTAGAAAATTTTGGGTAGGTAGCTGCCTCTCCCAGAGAGCACCTTGTATAAATGGCAAACTTTGCCTAGCCATAACTATCAATTTACTTGACCATTTGCAATGATTCTTTTTGCTGCGGACTCAAAGGAGTCCAGGCTATACAAGGATGTAGTCGGTTAGAGCTTTTGTCTGCCAAGGTGGGTGCATTTATAAGGGAAAGTCAAAGTGGGTGAATGTGTCCAAATCTCATATTCTAACTTTGCATTCTGTGGTGGAACTGAGCACACAGAAAGTGTTATTTCACAAGGGTGAATCTTTATTGGGGTTCTGATTGTCAAAGGGTCAGTCATTTGGGTTTATATCAAGTTAGGAGTTGGCACTATCAAGATTACCTTCTTTGGATCTGCCTGCTCTGAGGGCTAATGGAGGTCTCATAGTTTCAAGTTATGGGCCCACCATCTTGGGTGCCTATGTTCGATGGTATAGACTTCACTTGCTGGGAGTTTACTATGGAGGGATTGCTTTTCGTGAAGCACTTATGGGGAATTGTTTCGGGACAAGTGAGATGAAACTCTGAGACCTCCATTGGCCCTCAGAGTATGCAGATCCAAAAGAAGCAAATCTAGATAGTGCCGACTCCAACTTGATATAAACCCAAATGACTGACCCCTTGACAGTCAAAACCCCAATATAGATTCACCCCTGTGAAATAACACTTTCTGTGTGCTCAGTTCCACCACAGAATGCAAAGTTAGAATATGAGATTTGGACACATTCACCCACTTTGACTTTCCCTTAGAAATACAGCCACCCTGGCAGACAAAAACTCTGACCGACTACACCCCTGTGTAGCCTGGACTCCCTCGAGTCCGCAGCAAAAAGAATCACTGTAAATGGTCAAGTAAATTGATAGTTATGGCTGCCCAAAGTTTGCCATTTATACAGGGTGCTCTCTGGGAGAGGCAGCTGCCTACCCAAAATTTTCTAAGTCCTATTCCCTCTCTAAAACTCTATCTAGTGAAGTACGGCACCAATCAAATTACTGTGTCGTACAGAAAAGTACAGGTGCCGGTGTACTTTCTGTACGGCCATTGTACGACATGGCCAAAATGTCGACACGTGTCAAATCAGGATTAGTTCCTGTAATCTCCGGAATTCCCGTAATCCAATGTTATTACGCCACGTGTTATCTGACGTGGCAAAGACCGTAAAACGCCAAAAGTACATTTCCGTGATCGCGGCGCCTATCGCGGCCGTCCGATCAAAACCGGCTATAATCCTAGCCGCTGAAATTCGTCGCGCGGTATTCGTTTCGCTATCGAAACAAATGCGCGGTATTTGTTTCGCTATCGAAACAAATGCGCGGTATCCGTTCTGTCCACATAGCGTACTTCGTACTGAATCAAACTGTATCTATGTACAAAGTATCTATAAGCCGTTAAACGGATTTATCCACATATAAAGATTAATATATTTATCAAACCCTATATATCATTCCTAGACTTAACGGCTAGAGCTAACGGCTAATGCCGGTTGACGGACGGCAGGTACCAGGATCAATTCCTGCGTCCGACACCTAACTTTTGGTAAGTCTACCTAATTCACCCCTTGTCTTCTCTAGAGAGCCTAGGCAGCCATGGCTCTAGCTCCCTATCCAGCCTTCAGTGACTACAACAAGTGTGGGGGCTTGGATAGGGGAGTTAGAGGCAGACCGCCTCAGCTCTTTTTCTATCCTAATACAGACCTAGAAAATACTCAAATATCAACATGAGATGTCCACCACCTGGCTTTGGAGGAGCTTACTATAGAGAATCATCTGAGGCTGCCCAGAATATCAACCGGAGTTCAAATGCAACGGAAGGTGAAGGGAAAAACCGTTTCGTGGATGGGGAAAAATGGGAGAAGGGAAAAGGAACATCGATGGTGAGGGGAGCTAAGCTCTTAACTATGGTTCCATTTGTAGGGATTAAAACTGAAGAAAATGACAGAAAAACATGGGAATACAAAAACACTATAGCAAAGCATCTCATACTTAGAAACGTGTCTAACTCAATAGCTATCACTGTTATAAACTTAATGAAGTCTTCAGAGATATGGGAAGCACTAAGTTAGATTTATAAGAGTAAGACTATTCAGAGGCAGCAATTAGTAAACCAAGAAATAGATGCCTATGTTTATAAAGGCGATAGCATGATAGAGTTTTGCAATGATATTGCTGCGCTATATGTTGAGTTTGCTAGTGCGGGATATGTAGAACCTGAGGAGAGGAAGATTAATACACTACTGATGAAACTCCCAGATGAGTATGAAAAAATCATTTGTCGTATGCAGGCAATGGATGGCTCCTCATGGACTTAGAGCTTTACCATGGGGATAATTCTTGTGAGGGAAAGCACTTTGGAGCTTCGTAGGGGAAGTGACAGTGTGAATGCATTTACTGCTGGTGGTGATTGGCGGAAGCGTGATGAGAGGAACGGCGGTGACGAGCGGAAGCGTGATGAGAGGAACGGTGGTGACGAGCTGAAGCGTGATGAGAGGAAGAAAGACAAAGGTAGACCTTATCGGAACTTTGGTGGAAAGAGAGGGAGAGGAAAAGAAAGGGAGTTTTGAAAAAGGGGGTTTGCTTCTTTTGTAGGGAACCGGGTCATTATATGGAGGAATGCCCTTGTTTGGAAAAACTTAGAAGTTGGAATGTGGATAATGGAGGAAGAAGGGGAAGAGGAGAAAGAGGATGAAGATATTTTAGAGCTTCTCCGGATTAGTAATATGGGGAAGAGAGAAAAGCACCCAGAAATTCCACGAAAGCAACAGTGTGCTTTTGGAGGTATAAGGGAAGAAAAGAGAAAGGAGGTACTTGAGGATGTCGAGGAGTGTAGAGTGTATGACTTAGAAATGAGAAAGTCAGATCTAGGATCCATTAGTGAAAACGGGAAAGATAAAATTAATGACGATTATTTTTTAGATAATAGGGAAATAGAGAACTCGTCGGAAAGGGAGACTTCAACGGATTCCGAGGAAAGGGGAGAAGTGAAACTCGAAGAGGTTTTAAAGGATAGGGGGTAGGAGAAATATTTGATTAAAGGTTTAGGGGAGAAGAAATATTTATTGGGAATTAACATAGAAAGTGATAGAAGAAAGAATTCCATGGGAGAGAGTGAGGGAAGTTCAGAAAATGGGGTAGTTATCATGGATAAAAATATGAGTACGGAAGATGTAGATCTTATGAAGAACTTAGTGGGGACTAGTGTTTTTTGGGAATATTTGGGGGTGGATGGATTTGACATCACTACTTGGTGTGATGTCGCTTGTGAAGATGTGCCTGTAAAAGGGTTATCATCCGGGTATATGTTGCAGATTGGAGATGGGGCTGGCTGTTTGGATTGCAAGAGAGAAATCGGGTTGTGTGTGGATGAAAAAGTGATGAGGTGGATAAAATCTTTGCTCGAGGTTATGAAAATTGGGATGCTTAATAAAATATGTGATCAACAAGATCGAATGTTTATTTCAACTCATCTAATGGACCTTTTAAAATGTGATGGTATTGTCATAAAGGTATATAAAAGGAAAAGGAAAAAAAAAAAGAAAAAAAAATGTGAGGGAGTATTTTGGTTTTTTTGTGTGGGAGTTGAAAGGAAAATAGACTAGAAAATAAGGGGAGTGTTGATATTTTTGTATTTTCTAGGTGTGTAAATATGATAGAAAAAGGCAGAGGCGGTCTGCCTCTAACTCCCCTCTCCAAATCCCCACACTTGTTGTAGTCACTGAAGGCTGGATAGGGAGCTAGAGCCATGGTTGCCTAAGCTCTCTAGAGAAGACAAGGGTTAAATTGTGTTGACTTACCAAAAGTTAGATGAAGGACCCAGGAATTGATCCCGGTACCTGCCGTCTGTCAATCTATCATACCCGGTAGCTTTAACCGTTTAGTCTAGCGCTAGTATTAAGACATATAAGGTTTGATAATTATTTAATTCGTTACACCTAAACTTTATCATTTAACTGGAAATATATACGTAGTGCATAGATACAGTTATATAAAGTACGAAGTACGATACAGTTCCGAAATACATACCGCGCATTTTGTTTCACATCAAAAAGAATACCGCGCAAGTATTTATGACGGCTACGATTGAAATCCGGATTTGATCGGACGACCGCGAAGGATGCCGAGATCGCGGAATAGGATTTTGGCGGTTTGTGATCACCGCCACATCGAATGACACGTGGCAAAACCACATTGGATTGCGGCAACTCCGGTGATTACGGAAACGAATCCCGATATGACATGTGTCGACATTTTGGCCATGTCGTACGATGGCCGTACAGAAAGTACAGCGGCACCTGTACTTTTGTGTACGACACAGTATTTTGATTGGTGTTGTACTTCAGTAGATAGAGTTTTAGAGGGGGAATAGGACTTAGAAAATTTTGGGTTGGTAGCTGCCTCTCCCAGAGAGCACCTTGTATAAATGGCAAACTTTGCCCAGCCATAACTATCAATTTACTTGACCATTTGCAGTGATTCTTTTTGCTGCGGACTCAGGGGAGTCCAAGCAACACAGGGGTGTAGTCGGTCAGAGCTTTTGTCTGCCAGGGTGGCTACATTTATAAGGGAAAGTCAAAGTGGGTGAATGTGTCCAAATCTCATATTCTAACTTTGAATTCTGTGGTGGAACTGAGCACACAGAAAGTGTTATTTCACAGGGGTGAATCTATATTGGGGTTTCGACTGTCAAGGGGTCAAGCATTTGGGTTTATATCAAGGTAGGAGTTGGCACTATCTAGATTAGCTTCTTTGGATCTGCCTACTCTGAGGGCCAATGGAGGTCTCAGAGTTTCATTTCGAACATAGCGGCGCGCTGTGCCAGGTGGCACCACATCATTGGACGCCGGAAATGATGGGAGGAGGAACGATTGCTCCCATGTTGACAAGTGTCAACCAGAAGGCCATGTTGTACAATGGTTGTTCAAGAAGTACAATCGGCCACTGTACCTTCTTGTACTATACACCCTTTTGATTTGCCGAGGGTAGAGTAGTAAATAGTTGTGAGTAGGAGTTAAGGGACTTAGCGTGTTTGAGGCGCCTCTCTCCAGGTGACCTTTTGTATTTATAGGCCATCTTTGGCCAACCATAACTTACTGCTCACGAGAGCAAATTCAGTTATTCTTTTTGCGTTTGACTCTGGGGAGTCTTGTCCTCACAGGGTTGAGGGTGGTCAGATTATTTGTGTGCTTGGGCGGCACTTATTCAGTGGGAAAGTGAAAGGGTCAAATATTATCCTAGAGGCTTTACATTGGCTGCTTATTCTGTGGGTTAATGGAGACCACATAATTTTATACTTGCTAAACATGCCAATAAATTTGTACCGCGATAAATCGAAGCGATGTTGGGTTTCAAAAAAAAGCAACAGACCATCCCCTCGTGGTAGAGGTCATAATAGGGTACCCCTATCCGTACTTGATCCGTACCTCGTCGACCGCGTCGAGTGTGACACTGATCCGGGTTCCAAATTTTGGTGGCCATCAGATTCCGCCGGGTGATTAAAAAAAAAAAAAAACGGGTATAGCCGTGTACGCAAAAAATAAAAAAAATGAAGATTTCGCAGGTTCAGTATAAGATTGGGAACTGGGTAACAATTCAGAAGCATGCAATAACGCAACTGGATTCTGGGTGTTTAAATTTTGAAAAAAAAAATGTCGGATTCGGGTTTTCGAAATTTCGCCTTTTGTGACTTGTTCCACGTGGCGCACCCCCAACCGTCTGAAGAAGGGGTGAGGGGTTGGGTGTGGAGTGTGGGGGGAGGGTGATCTTCTGTATAATTCACTGTACAAAATATGTCACAAGAGCAATTAAGGCCACGAGTATCGAACCTAAACCACCATTGATTATTGGGAGGCTAGCTTGTATACGGGCAAGCTGCCCTTGAGGCCGATCAAAAACCTCATGCCCAAGTAACTCTAAAAAGATGGTCGTCGAAGTATTTAAGACAAGACAACAAAAAATCGTTACTGGTAAAGATCGAGCGAGAGAGAAAAAACATCGAGTAAAACAACGTGTTAGGACCGTAGACACCACGTGGGATTTTGAAAGCTTGGAAAGGATGCACAGTGCTATACGTCCTCCAACATCGCATCAATTAAGCATTAAGTTACAAAGGACCGGGATCGTATGGAACAAACCAAAGCTTTGATGCCCTTTCCTGAAGGCACGATACAATAACCTATGGGGAGATTACCTACCCTATGAGCACCAAACTATACATTTCGACGGTTTTTGGAGGCATCATGTTTTATTAATTCCCTTGCATTAACAACCTGGAATTAGAAATACCCTAAGAAACATTATCTCGTCAACATCCACTCTCATGTTGAAGCATGTTACGCACGTCCAAGAATTAAGATTTGAGAGGGCAGTCGCCAACGTGCGATTCGAGCTTCTCCAAGGGCTTTTTTTATGTTCCTCATGTCCGCTTTCTTTCCAGCAGGGGCCTCGGTTGTGGAGTTTGGCTATTTTTTTTTCCATATTTTCCCCACTTTACTGTTCACGCCTGCTCAATTTAACACCATACTTAGGTTCAAGCTTGGCCCCTGAAACTCTGTGTGCTCCATTGCCCACAGAAATCGCAGATCCAAAAGATGCTAATCTAGATAGTGCCGACTCCTAACTTGATATAAACCCAAATGACTGACCCCTTGACAGTCAGAACCCCAACACCGCTTCACCCCTGTGAAATAACACTTTCTTTGTGCTCAGTTCCACCACAGAATGCAAAGTTAGAATATGAGGTTTGGACACATTCACCCACTTTGAATTTCCCTTAGAAATGCAGCCACCTTGACAACAAAAGCTCTGACCGACTACACCTCTGTGTAGCTTAGACTCCCCTGAGTCCGTAGCAAAAAGAATCACTGAAAATGGTCAAGTAAATTGATTGTTATGGCTGCCCAAAGTTAGCCTTTTATACAAGATGCTCTCTCAAAGAGGCGACTACCTACCGGAAATATTCTAAGTCCTATTCCCTCTCTAAAACCCCTTTTAATGAAGTACGGCGCTAATCACAGGACTGTACCGTACAGAAAAGTACGAGCACCGGTGTTCTTTTTGTATGGCAACTGTACCATAGGGCCATACAGGTGACATCTGTTACATCCGAATTTGTTTTCTTGTACTCCGGGAATCTCGCAAACCCGTACGATGTCGCCACGTGTCAACAGGAGTGGTGGCGTCCGAAAAAAGCCAAAACGCCCTATCCGCAATCTCGGCTCTTACCATGGCCGTTCGATGAATACCCGAATTTAATCCTAGCCGTAGAAAAGAATGTTGTTTCGATAATTCTGTGCGGTCCGGAATTTGTGCGCACTAATTCATTTCCGTGTATTGCTTGTCCCGTAATCAGTTTAATGAAAGGTGATGCGTATTAATGTTTATTCATTTATCGTATTCTATATTGTCTAGCAATGATCCTAGACTATAGGATAAAGCTATCGGCTGTCAAAGTCTTGACGGACGACAGATACTAGTATCAAATCCTGGATCCGTCAAGATCCATTCCAGTAAAACCTCCCATACCTCCCATATAGGATAAAGCTACTGGCTGTCAGAGTCTCTACGGACGGCAGATACTAGGATCAAATCCTGGACCGTCAAGATCCATTTTAGTAAAACCTTCCATTATCTACTCCTGTCACTCACTCACTCTGGAGAGCTTAGATAGCCATGGCTCTAACTCCCTTTCTAGCCTTCAATGACTACAACAAGTGTGGGGGCTTGGAGAAGGGAGTTAGAGGCAGACTGCCTCTGCTCTTTTTCCTATCCTAATAAAGACCTAGAAAATACTCAAATTTCAACAACCCCCTCATCTAAATTTTCTCACACTCTTATTTGCTCTTGCGACATTGTCTTTCAAACCGCTGGCGTTTATCTGCTTCATTACTCCCACAAGGGAAAGTCGACTCAAACATAGGACATTATTCACAACACAATTCGCGACACTATTACGACCATCGTCTCCAAGATATATGTATGGAAGTCTTACAATTACTCCATCGCTCTAGATTAATAATGTTTTGCTCAACGGTGACCGTCCTATGTTTGTTGACATTGTTTTGGTAAACCATGGAGAACCATGTCTCAATTGAAGTCGTTCTTCAGGCGACTCTACATGTTAAAGTAGTCGCGTGTGACGATGCAAGAGGAAGGAACTAGACTATTCAGGTTGGGATACAATAGATGATTTTAATCTGATGGCGGTCAAGGTATTTGATTGTTTATGAGTTGTTTGGACGAGTTCCTTCGTACGTGTGGTCGACGTTCTTTTAAGAGGAGGGGCCTTGGGGAGCCTTGATGCTTTTGTCCTTACATCTTTTTTATCGTCAACCTTCATAATTAGCTTTATGTTAGTGGAAGCTTCTTTCCATTTGATCTGTTATTGTTGTTATTGCCATCGACTGTTTCTCAATGTGCTCAGCGAGCCTACGGTATTTAAGAGGTTCCTTTTACGATTTTTTAACTATGTTGAAGTTCGGTTAGGTAGTTTTTGTTTTGTGCTCGTTGTCCCTTCCAGTGTCTTTTGTTGGTCTGCCCGTGTGTACATGCTACACCGTGTATCACTATTAGTTTTTTTGCCACTTAAAACATCTTTTCTATGTACACACTTGTCCGATCATGGATATGGCGGTTGTGACTGAAAGTCAAGATTCTCACCTTCCTATCGGCGGCCCCCATGTGAAAATCGAACAAGTGTGTACGGAGAAAAGATGTTTTAAGTGGAAAATTTTTATTTAGATGTAGCGATACATGATGTAATTTCTTTCTTTCTTACGACCTGTTACTCCACTATGTTTCCTTTGGTCTCCCAGTTTCGTTTTTGCCTTTTTTTTTCCCTCCTCATTGCCTACCACCGTGGCTACTTCAACGAAGTTTTACAAAACCAGAATCTTGTTGTGATGAAATCCTTTCGTCCACGTATAAAACTCTCTCCCGCTCTCTAATTCTCTCCCTCCCTCATGGAACAATTTAAGGAAACATCTGGATGACAGTTTAACTCTCCAAAACCGGAAAGGATCTTTTCATTTCTATGCCTTAGTGAATAAAAATTAAGAGAAAAAGCACAAAATTGCACTCAAGTCAAATTTCACAAAGCACTTTCCGTCGACAAAAATTTCAAGGCTCGAACCAAACTTTCAATTTGTGTTTATTTTCTGTACTTAACGATTTTATCTTGAGTAACTGTATTTGAGAATGTGTAGTTCTCTTGGACTTGCCACCATTTCCATGTTTTCCTCCAAATCCCAAATCATTCACCCAAAGCTCTATTCAAATTTCCATCAAAGAGGGTCATATTTTGTATTCATCTGTATAATAAAATATCCACCGAACCATGTAGTCCTATACTTGTCTATTAAAAATATTGAATAACTTCCTCTTCCAAATACAGTCGCAAAAATTCATCTAAGAAAGACTTGAACATGTGAAGAATCAATAAACTCATGGAAATGTTCAACTACGGAACGACAATTTCCTTTGAGAAACATATTATCATTCACAAATTTTACTAAAATAGAGACATTCATCGGGTAGAAACATCAATTCAATAATTTTATTTAAGTTGTTCCACTGAACATTGGAGAAATACTCTCGGTTCCTTTCTCCTACCAAGATCCAGCATTAGACGAAGCTGGAATTTCACTCTCTACCAATACCCTTGTACTAATTATAATTAGTTCGATAAATATAACAATCGTACCCAAAAACTAATAATCAAACCACTCGCCGAGCTTTGTATAGGACTTATATTCCGTTTTTGTCTTATGCGACGACTACTATCACATACCAATATTATATCCATTTTCTCTAATGAAATGTATTGAGAAATTCTTCAGCAGGTTTATTTCAATTCTAGAAACACCGTTTCAACGATTTTTTTCCCGAAACGAATCATGTTTACGTTTACATCTTCAAAAAAACTATAATCGGACGAATATTTTCTAACAAAATTGAAATTTGCTCACACACTACTTTTGGATATTAATGGAAACTCAATACATATGATGGTTAAAAACTCTATTGACTTTTCAGTCGGGAACACTACAGTCGAGGTTCTTCACACAAATATGTATCGTGAGGAGAAGCGTATCCGAATCCATATCTCATCCTTTCTATGTCTATACTAAATGTGGAACGAGCCGAACCGACAAAAACAGGAGCATGTAAACAAATCACTTTATCCAGTTCAGCTTCCCAAAGACTTCGAATGTCCTCGTCCTCTTCTGGAATCGGTAACACCCATTTGTTCTCCTTCAATAATTCAGTCTTCAAACGGACGATCTGTACACGTTCGTTGTTTTTGTCGGTCAAATTATGCATGATATATTCAATCTGAGGAAGAAAAGGACGACAAAAAAAGTACAAAAAGTGAGAAAAGAGCAGCTGTATTAGCACTTCGTCTTTTAGCCATCAAAAACATTTTAGAACCTTTGATTGTTTCATATGGAGTACAGAGTTTCAAGTTGAAATGCAATAACATCGGGTTTTATCAAAGCTCAAAAAAATTTCAGAATGTACAGCCGTACAGAATGAGCCCAATGTTCAGATAAAAGAGTCGAGACCTTTTGAATGGCAATACAAGTATTTTCTATCACATGAGATCGCAAATTAGCAAGATCAACAAATATTCAACCAAAAAAATAAGAGGTGGCAAGTTTTGTAAGTTCTACAAATAAACCTTTACCACAGTCAAGGAAGTGTCCATACCTCTTGAACATTTGTATTTGTCGCAAGAAAAACCATTTTGGTATCATAAAGTCTAACCTTGTCTTTCAAACATTCCACAATATGCTCAATTGACAAAAAACAGCCAAGCCCCCGATTGCAGAACATTGAAAAATCTTCACGACGAAGATGTACCGCCATGTACTTTTGACCTTGAAACAC
>JBBHKE010001198.1:134178-151208 GCA_037447655.1 Zygnema cylindricum
CATAAATCAGGTAGACTCTCTTATTGTATTTTAAATGCTAAATCACATTTAAGTTAAGTGTGGTTTTTCATATATCTTATTTCCTTTCATTGTTCGGTTTTTTTTGTGTATCTGATATAAAATTTTGATCTGTTATTTGAAATCTCACTGTACAGGTTGGGGGGAGAGAGGGAGAGAGGGGGAGAGAGAGAGAGGGGGGGGAGAGAGAGAGGGGGAGAGAGAGAGAGAGGGAGAGAGAGAGAGGGAGAGAGAGGGAGAGGGAGAGAGAGAGAGGGAGAGAGAGGGAGAGAGAGAGAGAGAGAGAGAGAGAGGGAGATGAAATCTCACTCGACAGGTTGTTTATAAATTTCCTTTCGAGATTGCGCTTGCAAAATCGACCGGTGGAGGAAATTCGCCGATTTCCGCGAATCCCGGAGGACCGTTTTTTCTTCTATGCCCTCGTTTTTACGATTTTTTTTATACTCTGTTCCTGGATCTAACCCTCCTGACCTAAAATTTTTACTTTCTTTTCTTTGAATCCAGTTTTTTTTGTCGTTTTCCGCTTCTTTTTCGTTTTCTAGATCTTCGCCCGTGACTTGCAATTCTTCCTTTTTCTCTGCAAAAACGCCACGTGTCGATCGCTCGAACGTTTTTTCTCCATGGTCAAAAACGTCGGTTTTTTCTGCTGGAGAAGATATCTTGGATGAGAGCGCCAAACGAGAATCCACAAGACGACAAAGGAGGAAAACGACAAATAAGACTGATCTGGAGCTTACTGAGAAAGCCATGGCGAAATCACACAAATGAAAACATGGTGAAAGAGTTGGAGCTTTCTTCGTTTCCAGGAGGCTTTCGATTCCATATAAAACTCACACGCGGGAACAATTGACTACGTTATGCAGTCCACCTGTACGGTTTAGATGTACGGTGTAGGTGTACAGTGTAAGTCTACGGTGTATGTGTACGGTTCATGTGTACGGCTTCTGTGTACGATTTAAGTGTACGATGTAGGCTTAGGTGTACGGTGTAGGTTTACGTTTAGGCCTTTAGGCGCTGGTTTTGGGAAATGACTCGATTGATGATCCCAGTACGTGAGGCGGGTCCAGATTTTGGCCAATAACAATTCGACATGTACACTGGGTATCGCTATTAGTGTTAAGAATTTTTTCGCCAATTAAAACATCTTTTATCCGTACACACTTGTCCCATCTCTACGTGGAGACCGCCAATCGGAAGGTGAGAATCTTAGCTTTCAATTGCAGCCGTCAGATCCACAACCCGCCAATTGTGTACGGAGAAAAGGTGTTCTAATGGCAAAAACCAAAATTAACATTAACACTAATAGCGATACAATGTGTAACGTACAGTACACCGCCAATCGCTATTAGCGTAGTGTACGCTAATTCCGTCCCGCTTTTTTTTCTTTTTATTCTCCATTAGCGTAGCTTATTCTATTTTTTTCTGTACGCCATTTAGGGTTATTTTCCAAGTACTTTACGAAATGAAAGTACGTTGTCTTTTGAATAGTGTGGTGTACGGTCAGTGTCAGATCGTACAAAATTGTATCTTTTTAAGTGAAAAAATATAATTAATGAGTTTTAGTAACCGCGGACGCACGAGAATGTGCGGTCTAAATATGGGATAAAATCGGGCTGTCAAATATCACGTTCTCACTTATTCATCCAACAACCACGCTTCGACTGTGTGAACTTACGATCTGCGTACGATTTGTCAGATTTTGTACCAATACCTATATTACTGTAAGCATATTTGCGAACCGACATTTTTTTTTTTCAAAGACCCAAATTAGCATTATTGAACAATTAGAATGTATGTCTTTTTTCAAAATTTTCAAATTCTTAATTAGCGTACACCACTGTAATAATTCTTACACGTTAAAGAAACTTCTACGCTAATAGCGATTGGCGGTGTAGTTAGTAGTTACCATAAACTAAAAGAAAAAACGGCCCGAAGAACGAAAATAAAATATGGGTAAACTTTTTTTTTACGCCTCCAATACGCGTGTATTTCTTATTTTTTCCCAAAAAACGTGACTACACGTGCCCAGACCCACCTGATAATTTCACACTATTTAATTTGGAGATCTTTGGGACCTTAGGACTTCCTTTCAAAACTTTTTACAGATTGCGCTCGACTATCTTTTGAAATTAAAGGACTTAGGGTAGTCTTCCATTAGAGTAAAAGTGGGGCTGTTTACTGGACGCCGTACCTTTTCGTACAAATTCTTACCAATTTTTTTATCTCAGGCGAAACATGTTTAACGGATAGCTGTCGGGATGCTCCAATATTATAGGCGTAATTCTTGACCGCTGGATTTTTCACTTTTTAAGATCCTCGAAGCAATCGGGCAAATAGTATAGTGTAGAAAAACTAGTGTTGTGTATCGGCAAAAAACTTATCGCGATAACACCGATACCGATAGTTATCGTTATCGAACGGCCAGCGGTCCCGATATATTTGTACTTTCTGTGCTTTCTGTCCGGAATGCTTTCTGTCCGGTAAACTGAATGGAAATTTACGTGAAATGTACGGCTTTTTACGGGAAATGTACGGAATTTGACGAAAAAATACGTTGCACTTTGTAGTACTTTTTGTGCGGTTAACTGTACATAAATTTGACGGGAATGTACGGAATTGAACCGATAAACTGATTATCATGAAACGGTAAAAAGACGGCGGACTCAAAGTACAACGGATGCAGAATAACATTATGCGCGCGGCTAGAATCGAACGGACGACATTCAATGATAAAATAAGAGCGGACGGTCAGCGTGAGCGCCGACATCTCAGAATGGCTTTTTTGGCGGCTTTGGCCAAAAAAGTCGACGGATTGACACGTGGCAGGTTTTTAGTGGATCTCAAAAAAGAAAGGGACAAAGCCACGGCGTCGGATGTGGAAGGTACATCGCTTTAACTGGAGCCGTACTAAAGCCGTACATATATTATGCCGGCTATTGTCGGGGGAATATGACGTACACATGAGTGTACTGGCCGTACATTTATCTGTACGGTTCGTACAGTTATCGCCAATAATTATCGTTATCGGCATTATCTGGCCGTACATTTATCTGTACGGTTCGTACAGTTATCGCCAATAATTATCGTTATCGGCGATAAGACCGATAGCGATATATTGTACCAATATATCGATTATCGGGTCCCCGAAAAATGGCCCATATCGGTTATCGGAAAATCCTTACCGATACACAACACTAAGAAAAACCCTCCCTGCTTCACACTAGTCGGGTACACGGGAAAAGGAAAAAAAATCCACGACCAATGCGCGATTACAGGCGTAAACGTCATGCCTACTAACATCCACCGACCTTCAAAGTTTGCCGAGCCTTTTTGCCATTCTGTTTCAAAATTTTGATTTCCATTTTCAAAGCTCAAATTCGGTCGCTAACTCTTCATACAGATCATTAATTACCTCCGCAAGGTACAAATATTACGATCAGATTTTTCGTTTGAAATTTTTTTAAAGATTTTTTAAATCTGAACTAACCTACGTGGCACAAATCATAATTGCGAAACATTGATTACAGGCCCAAAAAATGGAGCGCCTTGCTAAAAATCCCTACAATAGCTGTCTCCGTACATTTAGTGGCACCACCTAATGGAAAAGATGCCTTTGGGTGGCGTTCCATCAGTCGAAGAATGGGGTACACCGCCAATCGTTATTAGCGTGTAAGTTTTTTTAGCGTATAAAAATAATTACCGTGGTGTGCCTATTTACGAATTTGAAAATTTTGGAAAAAATCATACATTCTAATTGTTTGATTATGGTAATTTGGATCTTTGAAAAAAAGAATGTCGGTCGCAAACATGCTTACACTAATATAGGTCTCCAAACAAAATCTGACAAATCGTACACAAATCGTACATTCACACTGTCGAAACATGGCTGTCGGACGAGTATGTGCGAACGGGATTTTTTATGACCTCATTTTTTACCCTTTTTAAAACGCACATTCTCATGCGTCAGCGGTTACTAAAACTAAATTATTGTACTTTTTAACTTAAAAAGGTACACTAATGTACGGTCTGACACTGACCGTACACCACTCTATTCAAGAGACAACGTTCTGAAAATAACCCTTAATAGAATAAAGAAAAAAATAGAATGAACTACACTAATGGAGAATTAAAAAAAAAAAAACGGGACGGAATTAGCGTACACAACGCTAATAACGATTGGCGGTGTAGCTTTCACATTTCCGCGTATGTCCTTATCAAACCGGCCGATGTTTTGTTTTATAAGCGAAATTTATAAAGAATCTTTACAAATACTCTTCGCTGAAGGTCTGGGGACAGACAATGATTCGGATATTCATCGACATTTCTCTATGCAGCCAAACCACCCTCTTGACAGCCCACCTCGACAGGGCGGGTTCTCAGCAGAAAAAATGAATTACGCGGCTACGTTAGGACGAAAGCGCTACGTGTCACGATGGACTAAACAAAATTGACAAATTGCGGATATACCTCTGCAATTCGGCTAAAATAAATATAAAATCTCGTGCGCTTCTTCGGCGCACTATTTTTGGGCAACGTTCTTTTTGCCACTAATCCTAGCCAAAACTTTGCTATGTTCGAAAACTGAACCCTAAAAACATGAGTTGGCGTAAGAATATTGACATCTGCAAAAATACAAAAGTTTTATCGTATGATGACGTAGTATACATGTACATGGTACGCAAGTGAAGGTTCGAAGTTAAACTTGTCGGTGTTAAAAATATTAAGGATATTCAATATCAGATCGTAGCTTACGTGGTGTAACTCGATTTAGAACACGTGGTTTACAATCTCTACCAGATGGAACATCGTCTCAATAAACCCAACCCGTACAGTTGGCCGTACGATTACAGGATTTCCAAATAAAACGCCACCCTTAGACAATCCTTCTCCCACTCTTCTGTTGTTTTTTTACCGCCAACGTATCACTATTCAACTCTTTGAAGCTTTGGCCATTATTGAATAGAGTACGGTGGTGACTGGTGGTCGAGGGTTGCGAGACTTACCCTCGTGCCATCTGACAAATATAGACGATATTTGTAGTTCGGACCTTTAGTGTGGCATAGTCTAAGGCTTCAATCTTTAGGGTGGTTTGTAGTGTTTGTACGGTCTTTTTTTTTTGTTTCTTTTTGTTTTACTTGCTTCATTTTTGTACTTTTAGTCCTTTAGGTTTATGGTCTTTTCCCTTTGATGGGAATCAAACCTTTTCAGTTACGATCATGTTTTATTATCTGATGGTTTTACCATCTCGTTTTTGGAAATAAAATCTTATTACACACCTTCCCCAAGGATAAAATCCCGAATCAATTTCCATTTTTGTGGAGACAAACACGTTTCTTGAATATTTTACAAGCACTTTTAAGCCGAAGTTCCATCGAGAGGTTTTTGTAAAGTGAAGTCATTATTACAAAAAATAATGGTAAAATCATTTGTGTACAAAAGGGGTAAAACTAAAAAAACATTCAAATACTACAAGGTGTTGAAAAAGTAATACTTAGGTCACTAGTTTATTTCCAAGACTTTAGATAGGATGGAGAGAGTTAGGCAAAGAGCAACTATGGCTGCATCCTAAGCAGACAAAGAGAAAGAAAAAAAGAGTACTTATCAAAGGTTTTAGACCGATCTGGATTTGATCGTAGGTCCTACAAAATCCAGAGTAGTCGTCCACCTTATCCGTTGAGTCGTAAAAAGATCGATACGAATATAGGGTTGAATAGTAATTTAAATAGTTCACATGCGGATATTTCATTTAGGGACGAACCTAAAAATTGGTGAACACAGAACGGGAAAGAGTACGACAGCCTCATAGTACAAATGTCCGCAAAGATCATTTTGAGTGCCGCTGGAATCGAACGAACGACATCGATTGGAAAAATACAAGCGGAGAGTCCACGTGGGCGCCGACATTATCGGAATGGCTCTTTTGGCGGCTTATGCCAAAGAGCCGCCATATTGACACGTGGCAGGTCTCCAAAGGTCAGCAGAGGAAGACGCAACAAATCCATGGTGTCGGCATAGAAGATACATCAATTTCATTGGTGTCGTACAAAAGCCATACAGATCGTCTCGCGGCTAGTGTACCTTCTCTTGTACAAATTGTACGTTATAGAATTCTAATTGGTAAAAACGTCACTTAATTGGGGTTATAAGTAGGACTTTATAACTTAGGAAGTTTTCTAAGTACCTCTCCCCCAAGGAGATTTTGAATATAATTGCTGACTTTCATCATCCATAATATTATTGTCAGGTGAGCATTTTTAGTGATTCTTTTTGCAACAAACCCAATGGAGTCCTACCTTCACTAGGTTGAAGTCGGTCGGAAATATTACTTGCCTGGGTGGCTGCTATTCTTGTTCAAACCAAAGTGGGTGAAAGTAATCCTAGAGGTTTATGTTGAGCTGTGCATTTTGGGCGGCTATGGAGCCCCCAAAATTTTAGGTTACTGGCTCACCCTTTAGGGTGCCCATTTTTGAGGGAAAAGGGTTCATTTATTGGGAAACTATGATGAGAGGTGCCTTAATTGAAAAGCAACTTTGGGGATATTATCGGGATATGTGAGGTGTCCAACACCAAGCATTAGAACTGCACCAAGTTTCGGAGGAGCTCGATTTCCAAGAGCATCAGGTCTAGGCTTAAGAGTGTCTAAAGGCTTAGACGAAGCCGCCGACGATGGAGAAACTATCATCATGGAGGGAAAGAAGGGAACGAGAAAGCTATACTTGTGTCAACTTGAGCACCTTCATACCGTGGAACTTCAGCACCCCCACACCAGTGGCAACTGGAGCATCTGTGCGCAACTGGACCAGCTGTGCAGAAAACAGAGGAGAATGACCAGGAGGTTTGGTGTTATAAAAATGAGGTGGCCAAGCATATTATTTTGAGAAATATCACTCAAGCAATTGCTCTTCCTCGTGTGAATCTAACTAAGTCTGTAGAAGTCTAAGATTCCACGGTGAGTAATTATAAGAGTGGAACTATTTAGCAAGAACAATTAGCAGATCAAAAACTAAGTGCTTATATTTATAAAAGTGGTAGTATGCTAGAATTTTGTAGTGATCTTGCTAGACTTTACGTTTAATTTGAGAGTGTATGAAAGGCAGAAAGATAAAAACGTAAAGTTAACACTCTTATCATGAAACTTCCAATTGAGTATGAAAACATTGTAAACAACATTCAAGAAGTACCAAAAAACCATGGATTTGGCACTCAGTGGTTAGGATGATCTTGGTCCGAGAGAATACTATGGAGCTCCGTCGAGGAATCTTAGTATTCAAGTACTTGCTGCAGGGACAGATTGAAAGAAGCGAGATGGAAGGAAACCTTACAAGCTTTTTGGTGGAGGGGGAAGAGGAGGACAATGTGAGGGAGGAGGAAAGGGTCCGCCAAAGGGAGTTTGTCATTTTGAAAGAAACTTTGTCATCGGGCTGATTGCACCAAATTGGCGGAGTACGAATGAAGGATGGACAAGTGAATTCAACCAAATAAAGAAGTAGAAGGTACTTGTGGCAATAGAAGTGGTTCACAATGCATGGGGCCACCAATAGTCCCATCAGCTAGAGGGAAGAGATATATGCTCACTATCGTAGATGATTGATCTAAATACTCTTAGGTATATTTTCTTAGGTCGAAATCTAAAGCCTTAAGCTATTTAATAGAATATAAATCATGGAGTGAAATGCTCTATATGACTCCTATTAGAAGAATAAGGAGTGATAATGGAGGAAAGTACACTTTTAATAAATTTGAAGAGTTTCAAAAAGATGAGGGAACAAGACATCAGAAAATTGTCCATAAAAACCCAAAACAGAATGGGGTACCTGAAAGATTGAATAGAATATTGAGACATATAGCTAGAAGTATGTTAAGGAACAAGAAAATAGGAAGACAATTTTGGGCTGAAGTATTTAATTGTGCTAATTATCTCAAAAATAGGGTCATCACCTCAACTGTCAAAGATACGACACCAGTAGAAAAATGGACAATAAGGAAATCACATTTATCTCATCTAAAAGTGTTTGGAAGTTAGGTCTATAGTCTGAACAAAGATAAAGCCAACTGGAAATTGGATGCAAAGGGTAAACCAGGATACGTTTTGGGATATGTTGAGGATGTAAAGCGATATACAGTTTATGATGTTGACAAGAAAGATATAATCTTGGTGACGCATCTAGTAATAATGGATGAAATAAAATTTGTGGATCTCTTTAAATAAAACATAATTGTCAAAAGTAGATTTGAACATGACCATTACTATGAAAAAAAAAGATGTGACGAGGGAGACGACTCATCAATACAATGCAAGTAGAACAAAAGGGAAATTTGAAATCAAAGAAGAGTTTCCTTACACGTCAGACGAGGGGGAAGAAGAAGCAACTGAACCGGGCTCCATAGATAGGGGAGTAGAGGAGCATCCTAAGAAGATTCTAACGATGCCATCTATACAAGTAACTGAGTTAGAGGGAGGAAGAAGGAGCAATACAAGACTCAAAGAAAAACAGGTAAACAACAAATTGACAAAGATGTCACACCATAATGAGCCTCAAACGTACTCTGAGGCCATTAATTGTTATGAAAGTAGAAGATGGATGATAGCTATTAATGTGGAGATGGCATCTATAATGAAAGCTAATACATGGGAATTAGTGGATTGTCCTCCAAATATAATACCGATCGGATGTAAATGAGTTTTTAAGCTAAAACTGAAACTAGATAATTCAATTGAAAGATTTAAAGCTCGATTAGTAGCAAATACGTACATAAAAAAAGAGGGGATAGATTATGAGGAGACCTTCGTTTCGAAAGTCTGATTTCCTCCGCTCAAAATTCTCTTTAGTCTGGCAGCTGCGGAATACAAGGAGGTTCACCAAATAGATTATAAAACAACCTTTTTCGCGGAGAATTGGAGAGAGCAATCTTTATGAAGCTACCGAAAAGTTTTGTGGAGAATGAACAAGAGAGTAAAGTGTGCAAATCGATCAAGTATTTGTATGGACTTACGCAGTGTTGAAATGTATTTCCTAGTTGCTTGTCCTAGCCGCCACTCTTAGTCTATATAATTTTTGTAGTCACTGAGACTTAGGCAGCCATGGCTGCCTTCACGCAGCTGAGGAGACAAACAACAGATAGGCCTCTGACAAAAAGATGTGTGACTTGACCAGGATTTGATCCTAGTCCTGCCTTCACGCAGCTGAGGAGACAAAAAACAGATAGGCCTCTGACAAAAAGATATGTGACTTGACCAGGATTTGATCCTAGTCCTACACAGTCACCAACGGTGAAAGTAGCAGTCAGTCTTAACCGCCAAATCGTAGAACAATCTTTACATACATTGGGCGTGATAGTTTTATAAAACAACACTGCGGCGGTCAATTCATTTAACGGAACGTACGCACAAAGTTGTACATGTAAATTGATAAACTACGAGGACGCGAATATGACCCTTTAAATTAGCGCGATCGGACGGACGTCATTTCAACCGCCAACCCGGAATAAACTTTTGGCGGCTATCGGGGACAATTTCACACTATGCCATGTGGCAGCATATCATAGGCCACCTAAAAATACGGGAGGAGGAACCATAGCTCCCGAGCTGACAAGCTTCAACTAGAAGACCATGTTGTGTAATGGTCGTACAAAAACGTTTTAGGCATTTTTATGGTAGGCATTTGGTAGGCGCACAAAACTTGGCACAAAACTCACGCAGAGTATGCATACTGTATGTGTGTGCGTTGTGCAAATTCTTGTACGCACGTACAAATCTGACGTATCATCCTAGTACAGTGCACGCCGCCAGACGAATTTTTTTTTGCGAACTGACACTGCGTAGGATGATATTCCGCGAGAAAAAAAACCCGAAAAAAAAAACCCCTGAAAAAAAAAAAATGTGGACGTTAGTCCTATCGTAAGTTGTGCTATGGGCTTTTCATGTGATATTTTTAGATCGCTACTTTAATCAACGACCGTTTGATCGTCCAAATCTGATGGTTTAAATAAAAAATACCTTAAAACTCGCGGAAAAATAAAAATTTGTCCGAATGTTTTTCAAAATTTAGACATGACATTTAATTCTCTATCGATCGATGTGCAACTCCACCCTATTACTAGTGTTGGGTATCGAAGACCAGTTGCCGATATTCGATATATATCGAATTTCAGGTACCCGATAATCGATATATCGCTTTGATATATCGAAAATCAAAATACCGTGATATATCGAGGCTTCTAAAAAAATAAATCTTGACAGTTGCTACTGCTGGTAATATTACTGTTGCTGCTAGTACTAGTGCTACTGCAACTGGTAGTACTAGCTACTGCTTATGCCTGCACCTAGTACTAGCTGCAACTGCTAGTACTGCACGATATATCGCCGATATATGGAGGCTTCTAAAAAACTAAATCTTGATAGTTGCTACTGCTGCTAATATTACTGCTACTGCGAGTACTTACTGCTACTGCCAGTACTAGTGCTACTGTAACTCGTAGTACAAGCTAGTGGTTATGCATGCACCTAGTACTAGCTGCAGCTGCTAGTACTAGCTTATGCCAGTACTAGTACTATTGCAGCTGCCAGTACTAGGTGCAGCTGGTGCCATAACTGTTGTTTTTTGAAGATTCAGTTCGTACGTGCGTGCGCATGTTTGCGTGCGTACGTAAATACTGAAAGTAATGTGGTGTTACGAATAGATTTACAGGTTTGGGGTAGAAGCAAAATGAATTTAAAGTGACGTAAAGTACAAATTGAGTGACGCGAAGAAACGTACGAAAAATACGGAATGCGAAATAGAAATGGACGGCGGATCGCTTCGAGATTCGATCTGAAATATTCGAAGGATTTGAAAAGTACGCCGGCCATACGAAACATAATGCGACAAACAGCATTTAATAAATGGGACGCCGCCCGTACAGTTCGTCTTATTTGACAGGTGTACTCTAATTTCGGCAGGCGACATTTATGACGAAGTACGTGATTTCGGTACGGACAGGATTTGGATGGTACGATTTATTTCGGCAAGTGGTTCGAGCTACACGTGGAGGGCGGACGACGTCCGCCGATATTTTCAAGGGATCTCATTATCTTTAATGACGTATTATTAGGTGGACCGTACATATGCGATGTCGGTTCACTACGTGGACTTATCGACAAGTGACTAAGCAAGTTGTCACTTATGACGCGGATTTATTGATGCGTCGGTGTAAATATTTGAAGAAACATTTTCTTGTCGTATATGTATTAATAAATTAGAGTTGATTATGATGTTTATATTTAAGTGATCAATTAGGGTTTTCGATAGTTTGATTTGTGTGTGTACGATGTCGTACTTGTAGACAAGTGTACGTTTACGATTGCTTGACTCTCAGGTGTACGCTTACGATTATTTTGATTTAGTGACAGTTACGTAATTTAGGTTGGTTATTTTGACACTTAGTGATTCGTTGACAGCTCACAAGTGTATATATAGGAATGAGCTTTGTTAGGAATTAATCATCAATGCTTACCATGTAAAGTAGGGACCGAAGATGTAGACTTTTAGGGTTGCCGATTAGGTCATGCATTTGAGTAATATGTTTATTGATACACTTTTGTTTATTTAATGTTTATGTGAGATTGGACTCTTTTTGTTATTATTTATTTATGTTATTTTATGTTTGTTTGATATGCATTATTTATGCATTTGTCTTAGGGTTTGCTTATGTTGATTTTTCCATCAAACCTTAGTTGTTGTATGTTAAATGGAGGGTGCATTTCAAATGATTGTTCATTGGCCTAGCTTCGCTTAGCTTTTTGCATGATAGTTTGGGTGGCTTCTGCGGTCTATTTTAGACCAAAGAACAACAGGTTATGGGCCCACACCCCATCTATCATATGTTAGGTTAAGTCGAGATAGGATTGTGTCACACGCATTGTAGCGGGTTAATTTTGTTCTTGCTGGTTGTATTGCAGTAATGGTGTCTGTGTACCCATGAGATCAGCCTTATCATAGTGTTGGTATGTGCCGAGTTTAATCTTGCATCGCCCCAAGGGTTAACTTAGTGACAGTGCCGAAATGTCTACCCTCAATGAAAATGATTTATTTTGAGAAATGATATTTTATTTTTGGAAAAATACATGTTTATTTTTGATGAAGCATTTCGAAATGTGGAGATTTGACGTTTGATGGAGAGATGTGGAAGGTGGAGATTCGACGTTTAGGGGAGAGAGATCCGGAAGGTGGAGTTGTGACATGTGGTGGAGAGATCCAAATTTTGTGGATTGATGATTGTTGAAAATTGGATTTGTAATGTAGATTTTGAGTTGTTGGAAATTTTTGGGAAATGTGACATTATTAGAATTTTTGGGAAAATACTATTTGTTAAATGTATTTTTAATGGGAAATTTTGGGATCAGATTATTAAATGAAAAAGAAAAAAATTGAAATCTAGATTTGATATGGTTGAGGTATAAATTGTGAGTTGGGTTATATTATTAGTGTAATCCTTTAGTTTTAATTTTAGTTGACTAGAGATAGAATTGTGGGAAGTAGATTCAGATTTAGATATTGGTGAGAAAAAGAAAAATTGTTGTAATTGAAAAATGAAAATATATATATTATGTATTATGAAATCTGAATGGTATATGGAGGCAGCGGAAGCGTTGGTGGAACAAGTGGAAAATTATGTCGGAGGTATTTGGTGGATTAAGATGGAGGAGACAGCAGGAGGTGACAGTGGTGACAGATGATGACATGGCGTCATGGATTTACGAAACTTAATCTTCGGGGGAGTGTTGTTTTTTGAAGATTCAGTTCGTACGTGCGTGCGCATGTTTGCGTGCGTACGTAAATACTGAAAGTAATGTGGTGTTACGAATAGATTTACAGGTTTGGGGTAGAAGCAAAATGAATTTAAAGTGACGTAAAGTACAAATTGAGTGACGCGAAGAAGCGTACGAAAAATACGGAATGCGAAATAGAAATGGACGGCGGATCGCTTCGAGATTCGATCTGAAATATTCGAAGGATTTGAAAAGTACGCCGGCCATACGAAACATAATGCGACAAACAGCATTTAATAAATGGGACGCCGCCGGTACAGTTCGTCTTATTTGACAGGTGTACTCTAATTTCGGCAGGCGACATTTATGACGAAGTACGTGATTTCGGTACGGACAGGATTTGGATGGTACGATTTATTTCGGCAAGTGGTTCGAGCTACACGTGGAGGGCGGACGACGTCCGCCGATATTTTCAAGGGATCTCATTATCTTTAATGACGTATTATTAGGTGGACCGTACATATGCGATGTCGGTTCACTACGTGGACTTATCGACAAGTGACTAAGCAAGTTGTCACTTATGACGCGGATTTATTGATGCGTCGGTGTAAATATTTGAAGAAACATTTTCTTGTCGTATATGTATTAATAAATTAGAGTTGATTATGATGTTTATATTTAAGTGATCAATTAGGGTTTTCGATAGTTTGATTTGTGTGTGTACGATGTCGTACTTGTAGACAAGTGTACGCTTACGATTGCTTGACTCTCAGGTGTACGCTTACGATTAGTTTGATTTAGTGACAGTTACGTAATTTACGTTGGTTATTTTGACACTTAGTGATTCGTTGACAGCTCACAAGTGTATATATAGGAATGAGCTTTGTTAGGAATTAATCATCAATGCTTACCATGTAAAGTAGGGACCGAAGATGTAGACTTTTAGGGTTGCCGATTAGGTCATGCATTTGAGTAATATGTTTATTGATACACTTTTGTTTATTTAATGTTTATGTGAGATTGGACTCTTTTTGTTATTATTTATTTATGTTATTTTATGTTTGTTTGATATGCATTATTTATGCATTTGTCTTAGGGTTTGCTTATGTTGATTTTTCCATCAAACCTTAGTTGTTGTATGTTAAATGGAGGGTGCATTTCAAATGATTGTTCATTGGCCTAGCTTCGCTTAGCTTTTTGCATGATAGTTTGGGTGGCTTCTGCGGTCTATTTTAGACCAAAGAACAACAATAACTAGTGCTACTGCAGCTGCTAGTACTACCTACTGTTGTTGTTGGTAGTACTTGTGTTGTTGTTGGTAGTAGTTGTTGGTAGTACTTGTGTTGTTGTTGGTAGTACTTGTGCTACTGCAGATGGGACTGGCAAGACTAGCTGCAACTATGCTTGTAGTACTAGCTGCTGGCAGTGCTACTGCAACACGTACTACTAGCTACTGCTACTCCAATTAATAATAATAATAATAAGAATTCACAATTTGTACACTTCATAAAATAATTAATAAAAATAATAATAAAAATTATCATTTTGTACACTTCAAAAGATAATTAATAAGTAATAATAATAAAATGAACATTTTGTACACTTCATAAAATAAAAGTAAAAATAAAAGTAAAAAATCACATTTCAAACACTTCAAAAAATAAACCCTAAAATCATGAATAAAAAATTATACCAATTTGCGTGCAGATTGCAGATTGGTTGGTATTCCTCCCTTCCTGAACAGTTTGCATTTTTTTTTTCATATCATACTTTGACTAAATTAGTGTGAAATTTCAAATTTTTGTAGGTGAAGTTTTGTACGTAATACGTACTAAATAAGTAACTAAATGAATTACTAACTATATGAATTACAGTATTAGTACTTTTTTGTCGGTTACATTTTGCGGCGTTTCCTCTAAGTCACAGAACGAGAATCACGTCGTACGTCGCGTATTCAAAAATGTGTCTTTATCGCTAAAACAATATAATAATATTAAATATTAAATTTATAAAATACAGTATATCGCGATATATATCGCGATGATTTATGTTGGTCTCGGTACGATATATCGAGGACTTTGCTCAATCGATATTCAATATATTGAATATCGAAATTATCGCGATATGAAAGTATCCTATACCCAACACTACCTGTTACTATTTTTTTTCATTTTGCGACCAATACAATATGGGTCTTAAGGCCATATTGTATGTTTTGCATACAACAGGCATATTGTATGGGCCTACTTTCACCTACTTTTGAACTATGGGTTACATTGAGACGCCTTTGCAACTGTACGAGCATAAGGGATAAAGACCACGCTACATCGGGTAATCATTTTTTAAGTACGTTTCTTCACTAGAATGGTGCCACGAGAGTTAAAGGTCGATATTATAAATTTCAAAGATTTTACAAACGACCTATTTCTGTGTGAAACCTATACTGTACAACGCCAATCGTTATTAGCGTTGTGTACACTATTTCCGTCCAGTTTTTTTTTGAAATTATTCTCCATTAGCGTAGTTCATTCTATTTTTTTTCTGTATTCTATTTAGGGTTAATTTTCAGGTATCGTACAAAACGGTAGTACGTCATCATGTATTTAGTGTGGTGTACGGATAGGTTCACGCCGT
This sequence comes from Zygnema cylindricum, assembly GCA_037447655.1. Lineage (NCBI taxonomy): Eukaryota > Viridiplantae > Streptophyta > Zygnematophyceae > Zygnematales > Zygnemataceae > Zygnema > Zygnema cylindricum. The sequence continues at coordinate 149,579 of JBBHKE010001198.1, forward strand.
ACAGAACTGTGCTTTTTTAATTGAAAAGGTACAATTTATTATATTTAGTAGCCGCGGACGCATGAATATGTGCGGTCTTAGAAGGGGTTCAATCCGGGTCCTATAAAAATCCGTTCGCACTTATTAGACCAACGACCGTATTGTCATAGTGTGAACGACAAACAAATTCGTGTTTAGAAAATCATTTTTTCAGTAATTCAACGGAATTGATGCAATGTCGCGGCGGGGTATAACTGTAAGCTACGTATATACAATTTTGACACCGAGTAGGTTCTTTGTAAGCACTTATACTTACTATTAATGCTATTTTATGGTTATGGTCCATTTAGCGTAAAAGTTTATTGTATTAAGGTGAAGATGGTCCCATTTAGTATAAATGTACATTTTAATATGGTGTCGAACATAAAATAAAATAAATGTTTATGTTAATACGGGGTTGATATGTCAAAAAATACTAAATTAACGTTGTTATTTGTATTTTTTAGAATAAAACAACATCATTTGGCGTTGGTGATATTTGGGGATAGGAAACGCCAAATGCGGACAATCCATAAAAAAAAGAAATGTTTTTGGCGAATCACAACCAACGGTTTTTTGGTGGGATTTGTACGGCGTTTTTTCAACAAAAATTTCATTTTCTTCACCGCGAAGCAGACGAACGCACCGCCGCCTGCTCCACCTTTCATCCATGGGTTCCGCCCTATCAACCTACAATTTCTTCGTCCAGCCACCCTGTCTCTTTTGTATCTCCTTAACTTTATGGTGAATAGCGTTCCATCTTCCGGTTTGTGTGTCCCTCACCTTCCCCTTGCTTCGCCTCCCCCCCTCCCCCCCCCCTTTTTTTCTCTCCCTCCCCATCCCCCCCCCCTTTCAAATGTCGCCCTTTCGCCCTCAATCTATTCCATTCCCTTTACGTGGATCTCTCTTATTTGTTTCTACGTAGCTGTTTTTTTTTAACTTTTGTTGTATTTTGTTTTATTTGTTTGTTTTGCCGTCATTCGAATTATGTTGGTTGTGGTTGCTCAATTTTCATTGATTCAGTTTTTTTAGGGTTTTCTTTTTTGCAGTTGTGACATATGCAATATTCCTTCTACAAATGGAGATAAAGGGCATACTATTGAAGTATAAAAGAATCAGTTTTGAACGATAGGGGGAAAGTGAGGGAGGAGAGGAAAGAGGGAAGGCGAGGAAGGGAAGAGAGTACAGGTGAGGGAGGAGAGGGGGAAAAGAAAAAAATAGAGATTTTAAAAGAGGTAGGGTATGGGTAGCTTTGATGTTATTCAGTTTAGTTTTTTAAAACACAAATAACAAAAATAATTTAAATATTGAGAAATGTTAGTAAGAATAATAATTCGTGTTTTCTTGGAGTTCTACATTCGGTGATTATCCGACATAGGATTTCGTTTGATCAGTTTTGAATTATTTTATTTTTATGGTTCCAACTTTTGTACAATTTTTATATGCTCGTGAAAGTAATATAAAACAAAGGAATCGGTTGTTTATGGTTTTAATTTATATTATCCATATTTATGTTTATGTTTATTATTTGTGTTTTTTGATTTTGTATCTTATATATTAGTTTGCTCTACGTTTCTAAAATGTGCTTTTTCTTGTTAAAAAGTTATGATCC
>JBBHKE010001198.1:151218-232461 GCA_037447655.1 Zygnema cylindricum
GTGCACTCTTTTTTTTTCTTTTGAGTTTTGGTTATTTGATACCGTTTTTCAATAATCAATTACTGCAACTACAATAGTTTGCATTTGTACTACTGTATTACAGTATTTTGGAAGTTGTAATGTTACGGTCCTTTTAAGTCTGCAAAGGTTGCTAACCACAAAAACATTTACAGTGGTTAATAACCTTAAAAACATCAGGAGATGTTTGCAATATTCAAAAAGTGTGCAGAGGTTACCAGTGTAAAGTATCGTTATTAAAATTGAAAAAGGAGCTGGGCTAAAAGTAAAAAAAGGGCAAGCCTCCAGCAAGCGAGCAGTTGTTCAATCGGAGGGTTGCAATTTGTTCCCAAATCCGAGATAATAGAGCCTAAACCCTTGTTTAACGTTGGGAGGCTAACTTGTTGACGAGCGAACGACCTCCGAACGGGAAAAAAATGAAAATCGGGTCGAGGAAAAAGTTAAAATTATTGCTATGAAATGTGACCATTGGAGACGTGTGAAAAACTTATAACGTTTGTAGAGGACTACAAAAATTCCAATAATTGGTGACATTTACAAAAACACCAATCGTTGGAAACGTCTGAATTTTCCTGGCATTGTAATGTTGAAGGTTTTATGACATTATGTCATCATGTTTACGTTTGATAACATCAACGTCATTAACTAATAACTTTTTGCCATAGTTTATTGGTTTTGAGTTTTCTTTTTTTTTCTCACGTGGTCACTACTTTTAAAGGTAGCCAAACAAAACATTTTTAAGGTTTTTTGGTTTTATATCATTATTTTCGTTTTTCATTCATAAAAGTGTGAGATGAGAGGGGTATTTTAAGAAAGAGAGTGAGGGGCGACGGCGACATAGACTTTTACAAAGGTTCCATGAACGATCTTGGTGGCCCACGACCGATCAATTTTTTTTTAAAACATGCGTATGACGGGCAAAAAAGAAAACAACGTGTCACATTTGTGTGGCAAGTGCGTAAACATTTTACCATTCGTTTTTCAATTGATGCTTTAACTAACATCAACTCTCGAAGTCATGTTGGTTCAAGTTTGTAATTGAGTTGGAATCAAGTGTTTATGGGTAAAAAACTAAAAATACGTCAAAATATAGTGTAGAAGACGCCAAATTTGGAATACATTTAAAGTTTTATGTTACGGTCGTTTTTATAAATTTCCCGTATGGTTGAAAATATTCTCATTGCAAATTATATTTTGGAGGAAAAAAAAGACTTTAACACATAGGCACACCTCTTAACACTCAAACAACAATTCAAAAGATGTCGTCGTCGCCTAAAATTATACGTATGACATAACACATCGAGTATCATTGCTTTTATTTTTTGTTATGTGGTTATAAATAGTTTTATAACATTTAGTTATTGTAAAAATGTGGTTATAATACACAATAAAAAGACACATATTTAATTACTCCACACTTTTGCGTACTTTGTTTAGTTAGTAATTGATTTTCCGAATAGACATTATGTACTTCATTCCACAAATGAGTTAAGCGTACTTTTCACCACATTACTTGTGTACGCTGCATGGTCGTAATGAAGAATAGTAATTCAGAACTTGCACGCCCTTTAGGAAGATTTAATGATCGATAGAGGTTTGGAAACGAAATGTTTCTCCTCGGAAAATATATTTAAATGTCTTGCCACGCGTTAAGATGAACACACCTAAAGATTTATGATCAAACTATGTTTTAGACAATGTAGACAGTTCGTGGTTAATATAATAGATAAAGTTTTTTCAATGTAGAGTAATTCATAGTGTTGTGTATTGGATAAAAATTTATCGCGATAACACCGATACCGATATTTATCGGTTATCGATCGATTAGAGGTCCCGATATATCGCCCAAAGACCAACAAATTCCATATCGACGATAACTTAAAAAAGAACATAGTATGCATATAATAGTACTATATAACATACTGCATTATATTATTTACTTTATATAGCGTGGTATGCCGTACAATGTAAATGTTCCGTATTTGTGTAACTAAAATCTATTACGGACAACGTAACACATAAATGTCAATATATTTAAAACAAAACTTTATACGTATACAACTATAGCATCGAAGTAAACAAATTAATTTACAATGTAAAATTTAAATCAAAATTTTTTCGAAACACATACGTACAGACGAACAGATCAAAGGAATACATCTGTCAGACTCCGGCCATTTACTACATCCTACTACCACCATCTTTTGACGATTCACGAGCACTTATTTGCGTTGATGGCCAATTCGTACGGATTTCAACTTTTTTACAAAAATTATGTAGTATTCGTCGATTTCATACTTTTTGTAAAATTCGTGTTAATTTCGGTGTACGCCCAGGTACAGAAACGTACGGAAATAATAATCTTAGAAAATACTTAAAAATTCTTAAAAGGTACGAAAAATAAGCAAAGTTGTACGAAGTTATACGAGAGTGTACCCTAATAATCCTAATAGTACGAAAAATATACGGAAGCCGTACTAAAATACAAAGAAACATATAGCAATGTATCTTATAAAACCTAAAATCCCCCTCTTTTAACCCTAAAAAGTACGAAAATGTATGTAAACGGACGAAAAATTTAACGTAGTCTTATTGACATATAAAAATGTAAAAAAATGTACATTACAAACCCTAAAATAAAATAGCCCTAAAAAGTACGGAATTTACGTAAACTATACGGACATGTATTAAAAGTGTGAGGCAGTTATATAAAATATACGGAATGTACAAAAATGACCCCAAAACCCTTAAACCCCCCCTTAAATTACCCTAAAAAGTACGCACATATGCGAATAATGTACATAAATGTAAAATAAATGTACAGGTGCAAAGTAGGGTACGCATTTTATTCACTTTTCAACATTCGTTTGATGCGCACTGTATATAACATTCGTTAGTTTATACCGTGCGCTATATGCGCACGGGACATCTATGTTTATTTGAGGAAAAATTAGTTTTTTATAAAATAGTAAAAATGTATATTTATTCATTGCGATTTTTTACGGAAATCGGGGGGAAATGGGTCGCGGGGCGTCTGGGGAATAACACTTACAATTGAGTGTATTGGCCTTACATTTATCTGTAATGTCCATGCAGATATCGCCGATAGTTATCGATATCAGTGTTATCGCCGATAATAACAAACAAATATCAATTATTTATCGGCGATAACACCGACAACAATATATCGTACCAATATATCGATTATCGGCTACCCGAAAAAAAGGCCTATATCCGTTATTGGCAAATCCTTAGCGATACACAACACTAGTAAATCATGGAAAATCGTTTGTGGAACAATTTGAGTACAAAATAATAAAAAATTATATATTTTTTTGTTGTGAATATATACATGTATGTTATATACATACAATTAGTTGTAGTTGTGATTGTAGTGGTTACTTTTTATGCTTTGAAATATAAAGGCTATAAATCTTGATGTTTAGATTGGTCTAAGTCCATGGTTGAAGTGGTAATGAAATTATTTGATTTTAGTAAAAAAATGTTTTTGATGACATAAACAATAATTTTGAAACAAATGAAATAGTCATAATTGTCCATAGTTAAGTGGGATATGTCAATAGACGCCAAAACACATGCACGGGAGTGCGATACGACACTACACCGCCAATCGCTATTAGCGTAGTGTACGCTACATCGCCAATCGTTATTAGCGTTGTGTACATTATTTCGGTCCTGTTTTTTTTTGAAATTATTCTCCATTAGCGTAGTTCATTCTATTTTTTTATGTATTTTATTTAGGGTTAATTTTCAGGTATCGTACAAAACGGTAGTACGTTATCATGTATTTAGTGTGGTATACGGATAGTGTCAGGCCGTACATAATTGTACTTTTATAATTGAAATGGTACAATTTATTATGTTTAGTAGTCGCGGACGCATGAGAATGTGCAATCTTAGAAGGGGTTCAATCCGGGTCCTAAAAAAATACGTTTGCACTTATTAGACTAACGACTGTATTGTCACAGTGTGAACGACAAACAAATTCGTGTGTGGAAAATGATTTTTTCAGTAAATGAACGGAACTGATGCAATGTCGCGGCGGCGTATAACTGTAACCTACATATATACAATTTCAACACCGAGTAGGTTATTTGTAAGCACTTATAATTACTATTAATGCTATTTTATGGTTATGGTCCATTTAGCCTAAAAGTTTATTGTATTAACGTGAAGATGGTCCCATTTAGTATAATGTTTGTTGTAATATGGTGTCGAACATAAAATAAAGTAAACGTTTATGTTAATACGGGGTTGATATGCCAAAAAATACTAAATTAAAGTTGTTATTTTTAGAATAAAACAACATCATTTGGCGTTGGTGATATTTGGGGATAGGAAAAGCCAAATGCGGACACTCCATTAAAAAAAGATTTTTTTTTCGGCGAATCAGAACCAACCGTTTTTTGGTGGGATTTGTACGGCCTTTTTTCAACAAAAAATTAATTTTCTTCACCGCGAAGCAGACGAACGCACCGCTGCCTGCTCCACCTTTCATCCATGGGTTCTGCCCTATCAACCTACCATTTGTTCGTCCAGCCACCATGTCTCTTCTATATCTCCTTAACTTTATAGTGAATAGTGTTTCATCTTCCGGTTTGTGTGTCCCTCACCTTCCCCTTCCTCTGCCTCCCCCCCCCCCCCCCTTTCCTCTCTCTTTACCATTGTTGCACTCTATTTATTTTCTCCTCTCCCTCTCTCTCCTTTTTAGTGTGTGTCGCTTTAATTGTTTACCTGTTTTCCAATACATTGTTATCCCTTTTCCTTCTCCCTTTTTTCCTCTACCTCTTTGTCCTTGCCTCTTTCTCTCCCAATCTCCTTCTACCCTCTCCCTCTCCCCCTCTCTCCTTCTGAATCTGCTTCTCCCTATCCGTGTATCCACTCTCTCCCTATATTCTTATATCTTTCCCTCCTTCTCACACTGAAGGTGTCTATTGCACCCGTCCCAATGTGTCTACCGTCTCCCCCCTCCCTACCCCCCCCCTTCAAATGCCGTCATTTCACCCTCAATCTATTCCATTCCCTTTTCGTGGATCTCTCTAATTTGTTTCTACGTAGCTGTTTTTACTTTAACCTTTTGTTGTATTTTGTTTTATTTGTTTGTTTTGCCGTCATTCGAATTATGTTGGTTTTGGTTGCTCAATTTTCATGATTAACTTTTTTTTGTTAGTCTTTTTTGCTGTTGTGACATATGCAATATTCTTTCTACAAATGGAGATAACGGGAATACTATTGAAATATAAAAGAATCAGTTTTGAACGATAGGGGGAAAGAGAGGGAGGAGAGGAAAGAGGGAAGGCGAGGAAGGGAAAAGAGTAAGGGTGAGGGAGGAGAGGGGGGATAGAAAAAAAGAGAGATTTTAAAAGAGGTAGGGTATGGGTAGCTTTGATGTTATTCAGTTTAGTTTTTTATAACACAAATAACAAAAATAATTTAAATATTGAGAAATGTAGGCAAGAATAATAATTTGTATTTTCTTGGAGTTGTACATTCAGTGATTATCCGACATAGTATTTCGTTTGATCAGTTTTGAATTATTTTATATTTAGGGTTCCAACTTTTGTACCAATTTGATGTGCTCGTGAAAGGAATATAAACAAAGGAATCGGTTGTTTATGGTTTTAATTTATATTATCCCTATTTATGTTTATGTTTGTTATTTGTGTTTTTTGATTTTTGTATCTTATATATTAGTTTGCTGTACGTTTCTAAAATGTGTTTTTTCTTGTTAAAAAGTTATGATCCGAGGTTATTCTGATAACGAAATAAATAAAATAAAAAACATTTGAGGACCGAAAATGAAATAAGGAAATGCAAGAAACAAAAATGAATTCTGATTCTTGTTTGTGATCACGGTGGACCAAGCTTAAGAGGCGAAGTGTATATAGTCTTTAGTATTAACGAAGAAAAAAATAACTTGGGATTACATTTTTTTTGTTTGGTCAGAAAATTCGCTTTATGCTCGTGATACACAAGTAATTTATGGGATATAACTTTTAATGGGACTATGTATACCTTCAATCTATAGTACAGTGAAAGTTGTATCATTCAGCCTCGATATATTTTTGTCGCTGAATGTTAAAATTTAGTTTACAATGAAAAAAACCATTCAGCGACCATACAATCTCGTCGCTGAATTATCGTGTCGATTTTCTACACTTCTGCCACGAAAATGTGTGGTCGCTAAAACTGTCTGAAGCCTTCACTGACATAATAATGGACTTTTTATTTCGCCATCCGTAGACTTTCACATGTAACCAACGAAGCCCTAAACACATTGCAAACATCTGTGACAAATTTTGCATTTCAGCGATGAGAATGTGTCGTCGCTAGAACTGTCTGAATGCCAAAAAAAAGCTACGAATGGACTGTATTTAACGCCATCTCGGGTATACAACGTGTAATCGATAAAGCCTTAAACACATTGAATACATGTGTAACATCTAATGTCATCAAATTCTTTTTCCATTCATCATTTTCAGTAACAATTTTCAAAACGAAAAACAAAGAATGACACGATTATATCTAAATTAAAGGGTACAATCTATTCAAAAAAGTTTGACAAACGTTAAGTCATCGAAGTATTTCTCCATACACCATTAACAACAACAAACTTCAAAATGGAACACCGATAAGGATACGATTATATTGAAATCATCAATGATACAATTTTCCCAACAATCTTTGACAAACCCTAAATACAATTACCACACTAACAATCCAAAACTACTAATAAAAAACTATAACAAATCAACACTAGTTGCATAATTTTATGATAAACCTTGTCCTCTCTTCACACACTACACCACTTCTCTATGAAATGACTCAAAATCTTCGGTCTCCCATTCAGCCTCCGTGTCATCGGGAACTTCATCCTCTAGAGTGTCGGCATCTTGAATGCCTCGGACAAAATCTCGTGCCACTATAGAGGGAATTGGCACCTCATCGCCTTCGAAATGGCAAAGCCATTTCATGATGAAAATTTGTAAATCCGGTGTGAGCATGCTCTCCTCCCATTTCCCGTCCTTTAATGACAATCCGAACTGAGTCATAGCTTTACGTGTGTAACCCATCCCATTATTGTCTTTCATTGCGTTGATTTCGCCAATTGAATCGCGAGCAAACGTAAGGAAAAATGCCTTCTCGGGACCGACAAGCTTCCCTGACCAACCCTTGCCACTCGGTTGGGACCACGCATGCTTCTCGATGCCGTTCATTTTCCAATCCTCCCATTTCCGCGACCAAACTTCATTCATTTTTGAAATGACGAAGGAGTCGGCGGGTTGCACAAGGTGAGTCGCGCAAGGAGGGAAGGAGTGTAGTATAGTTCTCTTGGCGAGTAAGACTCGGTTGAACTCTTCGAAATTGTTGTGACCGCCACAACTGTCGAGGACTATTATTTTTTCACGTCCTCCGCGGTCTCCTTGGTAAGACCTCGGCTCTTCTATCCATTGCAGGAATACGGTTTTATCATTCCATCCTTTGGGGCCGGTTCGGTAGCAAACTCCTACAAAAAGAAAAAACAAAGGAAAATGGGAGGGGTGAATTACGTAAGGGGGATTTAATGAAGAAGGGAAAGGGGGGGAAGAGGGGGAAATATTGAATGACGAGGAAAAGAACGAGGAGAGAGCATTAAGAACCAACGAAAAGGGCAAAACATGTTTTCACGAAGAGGATTACGTAAAGATTAGTAGTTTTTAAGGGAGATGAACAAAATTTCAAGGATTTAAAATTTAATGAAACCTACCTGGTACATCGTCAAGAACGCCCTTTATCGGGTAACTTCGAGCGCGGTTGGTTAATATTAACATTGGAGCCTCTATTCAAGCGTTCACTCCCCCCGTGAGTCGTACTATCAATGTCATGGACTCTCCGCCGCCCGCAAAGTCCGCGTATCTAACAACCTCGTCGCAGCAAAAGCCTAAAGTCTTTTTGTTGTCCATATTTACAATCAAATGGGTCTCGTTCATGTTCTCCACTAAATCCTCGTTAAAAAGACCTTTTTTCCACCAAAAAAATAAAAAAATGCAAAAGAAAACAAAACACAAGTAAGTACAATGAAAGGGGAAACAAAATACAAAACTTTATATAACAAGGGGCAATAAATGGAAGGGAAATATGAAGCATACCCGATTGGAATCCTTTTTTTAGTACGCCCATGTGATATGCCACGGATCTTTCAATGTATTCCTCCTTCTCCGGACTTAGTTGTAGTTTCCCCTTTTGAGCTTGGGCGACGATGCTATGCTTTTCAAAAAAGCGCTGTTTCCAACGCCGATTGATTTTTGGCTTGATCTCTTCACAATTCTCGTCGCTAAATTCAAGCGCACCCTCCTTCATATCGGCGATGACGTGATTTGCCATTTTTACCACAATGACAGTAGACATTTTCAATCCCGCCTTTTGGAACCGGAAGAATTCGTCCACTAGTTCCTCATGAACCTTGACAACCCATGGTAACTCTTTCCTTCCCCTTCCTGGTAACGCCTTCGTTATCGCCACACTCCTCTTTCCAAATCCCGCGGAAGATAAGGTGAGAGTAGTCTCCCTTATCCCTTTGAGTAGCGCCACCCTTTCTACTCACCACCTTCTCGCCTTTTGGTACTCTGCGATTCGAGTAATGAAACAAAAAATAAATTAGTGACTGAATTCCTGTGAAGATTATTAACTCAGTTAGGCTTGTCTTGGCTGAATTAGCGAGGACAGATTGTCGTCGCCTAATTCAGCGGCTCGACTAATTAAAAAAAAAAAAACATTGTGAGTGTGTGGGTTAGCGACGACAAGAGAAGTGAGAAAAGAAATTTTAATTAGTTAGCAAGTAACATACATACCGATTACTGCATTTTTTTTTGAGACAACTCTCGAGTGAGCATCGTTAGTTGTTCTTGATGGGCGACCTATAGCTCGGTGAGTACCTAGATTGTTTGTCTCCATTCCTCTTTTGTCGGTGGTGGAGGTGGGGTCATCGGACGCCGAACCCGTGGGATTATGCATAAACGGGGTCGCCTCACACGAACATTTCGGAACTTATGTAGAACCGAGGTACGAGCCGCACGCAAAGCTATTACCTTAGGAGGTCTTCGACAGTACTTTAGGACGTCGTATAGACGAGGGTCCCACGGATGGTAAAGCTGCAATAGGTGGGGAACATTCACGTGATACCCGCGGTCATCGTGAACAATCCATGAATGTGGTGGATCCCCCGAATTGAATTGTCGTATGTGGGCGAACGTTGAGCCTCGGTCGTCAGCGTTGATGAAGAGCCACGTCGGATGAGAGGGAACATCCGGGGAGATGTCTAAAATTTCCTGTCGCGGATTTTCCCTTGGGTTTAGGGAACGAGGTTCACCGTACCTCCAATGTTCAGATCATTCGGCAACCGGAATGTAGTGCTCGACCCGAGGCACAAAACTGTCCATGTCCTCCTCTCCCGTGGGAGGAGGAAAAAACCAATCAGGATCCTCAACTCGAATGGAGCTTGAGGACCCAGATTTCCCAATGCAACGCCTCTCTCCTTATTCGGTGATGGAGGTACCCCAAACACGTCGTCGTCATCGGCGTATTCATCCTCTTGTTGTCGTCCCTCGCTATCCGGACTTTGCTCGTCCTCGGTGGCGAGCTCATCCACATCGTTCCATACCCAAATATCCGTGGGATGTTCTTCCTCGAGGGCTAGATTCTCAACCGGCAGTTCCTCCCCATCCACAATACTCTCATCGCTACAAGAAGTCGAGGGGACATTATCTTCATCACTCCATTGACTAACTTTCCGCTTTCCAAGTTTTATTTCCCTCCTCCTCTCTATCCTTTTCTGTGCCTCACTCCCTCTCCCATCCTCCCGCTTATGAAAAACCGTCTCTTTCTTTTTTATTATCTTCCTCCTCTCAACTTTTCCCACAGCCTCACTTCCCTCCCCTTCCTCAACCATCGCCCCTTTTCCCCTTCTTTCCTCATCTAACGCCGCCTCCCCTCCCGCCTCACCATCTTCATCCCTACCCTAATCATCAAATTCCTTATTTTTATTTTTCGTCCTTGTACTCCTCCTCTTTACTCCTCCCCCCGTCTCACTTCCCTCCCCTTCCTCTACCATCGCCCTTTTTCTTTTTCATTCCACACCTATAGCCCCTTCCCCTCCCGCCTCACCAACTTCCTCCTCCCCCCTCCTACCAGAAACCCTCATTTTCCTCTTTAGCCTCGTTATCCTCCTTGCTACTCTTCCCTCCGCTTTTCTACCCTCCCCTTCTTCAACCGTCACCGCATTTTCCCATCTTACCTCAAAAAATAACGCCTCCCCCCACCCCTCCACACTCAATGTGTCCCCCCCCCCCCACCTCGCATTTTTCCTCTTCCTCCCTCTCATCAAAAACCCTACATTTCCTTCTTACCCTCCTTTTCCTCTTCTCTACTTCTTCCCCCGCCTCTCTTCCTTCTCCCCCTCCTAAACCGTCGCCTTTTCTCCCTTTCCCCCCTCATCGTTTACCTCCTCCACCCTACTCACCTCAACAGATGCCTCCCTTTTGTTCCCTTCCCTTTCTCCTCCTTCCCTTTCTCTTCCTTCCCATCCAATAGCCAACGGGATTGCTGCTGCAATTCTGTGTCCTCCATTGGATCACAAAATACATGAAGCCTCTAGATAGTATTTAACTAACCCACTTTAAGCCACAACCACTGCTGTCCAGGAAGGCAAAATGGCAGTTTGATTGCACTCCTGTGCAGCTTGGACTCCCCTGAGTCCGTAGGAAAAAGAATCACTGAAAATGGCCAGTCGGCCGATAAGTTATGAGGCAGTAAAATGCCAATTTGTACAAACTCTCAAAGGGAGAGGTGACTGCCTACCAAAATTTCTAAGTCATGATTTCCTCTAATAATTCTATCTACTAAAGTACAGACCAATCAGATTACTGTACCGTACCAAAAAGTTCTACTGCCGATGTACCTTTTGTACGGCCTATGTACGACAAGGCTATTAAGCGGACGCGTGTCTGCTTTTCACTCGTCCGTACATTCCTCGGAATTCCCATGACCGAATGTCATCTCTCCACGTGGCTCTAGGTCATGCCACCTCACAAAACGCCAAAGTGACCACTCCAAAATTTCAACGATGATGTACGGCGTTGGATTTGCAGCGAGACGCAATCTTAGCCGTTATAAATACTTGCGCGACATTTGTTTCGCTCTTGAAACAAAACGCGTGGTATCTGTTTTGAAATAGAATCGTACTTCGTAGTTTCATAAAATTGTATCTATGCGTGCCGTATATGGTTTTAGTTAAATGGATTTGTTCCTCTCTAAATATATATATATATATATATATATATATATATATATATATGTATATATATATATCTATCACATACTATAACATTTAGCACTGGTCCTAATCTAATAGGAAAAAGCTGACCGCTATCAACCAACTTGACGGACCGAAGGTACCTGGATCAAATCTCGGGTCCGTCAGGTATATTTTTAGTAACCTACTAAAAACAACTGCCTGTTGAATTAAGGCAGCCATGGATCAACCACCCTCTCTATCTTTCAATGCTACAACAAGTATGGGGGCTATAGAGAGGAGGTGGAGGCAGGCTGCCCGTCCTTTTTTTTTTTATACTAACATATTTAAACCTAGAAAATACTCTAGAAATCTATTAATTTCAACAGCTGCCTCCCGTTACCTTGCCAACTCTTTCGCGGTCGCTGTAATAAATGGAGGATAGCGACCACGATGAGCGACCACCCTACGTGGTCACTTAAATTGCTTGTTGCCGCCCTTCATAGCTTAGCTTCAAATTAGTGTGTAAAAATGAGGTGAAAAAGACGCGGCTACAAAGATTGGAGGGTGCACTACAGAGAACAGACATAAAACCCTACTTTTATTACGAAAAAACAAACTATTTCGTGCGGGGGATACTTACATTAAGAATGGCCATGCACGAAATTACTTCAAACCCTATCCGATGCGTTTGAAGATTCCAACGATGGGGCGACGATAAAACAAATTTAATCCCACGTTTCACTTAACACGCGGCTTCAATATTGGACGTCGTCGCGTATGCAACATTTCGTTAGACGTTAAGTTGTTTTGCGTTTACCAGATTAACTAGACGACGTTTCCATTGGAAATTTCCAATGTTAAAGCGACGACGCACTGTCGTCGCTTTTCAATTTCTCCAACATTTGCAGAATCTCGGATGTAGTACACTTAAATTCACGCATACCTGCGACGACACAATTTCGTCGCCGGTACATACGTTCCAACACACAGCAAAGTGCAATTGGACGACGTTGTATAACAAACCATCATAAATACACGAGATGGTTAGGGGGAAGAATATGGCATGGACAAACATGCAATACGAGGGGGGCATAATCAATTTATAAGTTATTGAATATGTAAAATTATATTACAAACAACGGGAAACAGCGACACACAAATTAAACAACTGATGTTTGCTAAATAAAGGTAAGGAAAATGGATGAAACTCTTACTTGTACGATACCCCCCCGAAAAATGTTGTGGAAACATCTTTACAGTCATAGGGATGAGCAGATCCTTTCCATTCGCGTGACAATCGGCGATCATCTAATTGATTACCTACAGTCGAGTAACTTTGGTTGACACTTGCTGAAATTTTCTGGTCGACTCCCGGACGTTCCCGTATTTATCACACGGTGGGTCCAAATTTCTGGTCACAGCGCCTTTACGAGGGGGCTCACGTAGGGTGATCCAATTATTTCGTTCGGTGGGTCTGGTCCTTGGGTTTCAGTACATTCCATGTCCTCTTCAGTTAGTGGTGGTAATAAACCCGCCGTAGCGGTGTTTTTCGCCGCAAAAAATGTGGTAATATGAGAAGTAATAGGCCACATATTGCAAATAATAGATTTGCCTTTATGTCCAAATGATGATACAAAGCAAATAATAGAGAAGCAAAAGTGAAGGTAACTGAAGGATGCGGAAAGACAGTGTCATTGCTGGACCAAACGCCAGATATATATACCAAATAAAAAACCCAATTGTGGGAAAAAGGGAGGGAAACCATTCCCCTTACCTTTGGTCGTCAAAATTTAAATTTTAATATTCTGCGTGACAGCAAGCTGTCCAAATATTTTAGACGACACAAAGAAGGCGGGAAAGTTTCAAATTTTTCGTCAATTTTGAGAGGGGGTATGCACGTGATAAGCGACCGACGATTTTCATGAAAGAGCCATGGTAACTGCTTGCTTCTTGACGTACCTACGGATCAGCTTTCGAATGGCGACGGGTATGATAGGCGGTTGGTGTAACGTCATGTTAGAGCCGTAATGTTTGCGTTGGATATAAAATTGTCCACGTGTAAATTTGGGCCACCAATCACGAGACGTTTAAGACGAGGTGGTTGGTGAGATTGTACAGTTGGGACCAATTTAGAATAGGAGTTTACTCTATTACGTCATTACTTTAACGCTAATACCGGTCAGAAGTTAGGGAGACAAACGAAAATGCATCCATTTTAGAATTAACACACATTTTGGCATGAATTCACGCTAATTAAACAAACGTCGCGACAGTATTATAGTAAAGTACCCTTATTACCGTACATTGTCGACGTAAAACGGAAAAGCGACCAACCATTGAAACAACAATCGCTGCGTAATCGATACATGCGTAAAAATTATACTCCGTACAACTGTATCAAAATTCTATACTTAACGGCGAATACATGACGCTTAACTGCGGTGAAATATTCTGACATATACGTTGGAATGATTTACACTGTTACGTGAAGACGTACGATCTGAATTAAATTGTACGGCTACTTTTATTAGTGTAAACATGTTTGCGACCGACATTTTTTTTTTCCAAGATCCAAATTACTATAACCAAACAATTAGAATGTATGATTTTTTCCAAAATTTTCAAAATCTTAAATAGCGTACACCACGGTAATTTTTTTAATACGCTAAAAAAAATTACACGCTAATAACGATTGGCGGTGTAATTCCATCCCACTTTTTTTATTTTTTATTCTCAAATAGCCTAGCTTATTCTATTTTTTTCTATACGCCATTTAGGGTTATTTTCCATGTACACCGCCAATCGTTATTAGCGTTGTGTACGCTAATTCCGTCCCGCTTTTTTTTTTCTCAAATAGAATAATCCACACTATTTAAAATAAATCCTAATTCCTAAATAGAATAGACGATTTCTTCGAAAATTTTCAAATTTCCAATTAGCGTATACCACGCTAATTATTCGTATACGCTAAAAAAACTTACACGCTAATAACGATTGGCGGTGTACTGTACAAAATGAAAGTACGTCGTCATTTATAGTGTGGTGTACGGTCAGTGTCAGACCGTTCACAGTTGTACCTTTTTAAATGAAAAGTATAATTAATGAGTTTTAGTAACCGCGGACGCATGAGAATGTGCGCTCTAAAAAGAGGATGAAATCGAGTAATCAAATATCACGTTCGCACATATTTTTCTAACAATCACGTTTCGACTGTGTGAACGTACGATTTGTCTACGATTTGTCAGATTTTGGATAAATACCTATATTAGTGTAAGCATGTTGCGACCGACATTTAAATTTTTCAAAGACCCAAATTAGAATTATTAAACAATTAGAATGTATGTTTTTTTTTCAATATTTTCAAATTCTTAATTAGCGTAAACCATGGTAATTATTCCTATACGCTAAAGAAACTTCTACGCTAATAGCGATTGTCGGTGTAGCTGGATTACGGATTTTTTTCGCCCTCCCGAATACATAAATGGGACGGTCGCAAACATTGCCGCAAACATTCAGAAATGAACGAGGACCGTTAGATTCCTCTAAGTACATTGTTATTCCTTTAGCTGTTTGACGTGGAACATGAGACGAAATTCTCCGTCAGTTTTTAATGCTATTTCCCATAACTACTCGCACTTTCCAACTATGGACTCTTATACAGTATACAAGTATATTTTACGAACAATGGTTGTACAACAAATTGACTTGTACAACAAATTGATGCAATTGTCTACCTGGCACCGATGGTCATCCGCTACGTTTATGTCACTGATCGGACGGCTTATAGAAGATTCCATGCGTAGGATAATGATGCTCACATCCCCTTATTTAGAACCAGTAAAATGTAAACTATGTCGTATGCTTTTTATCGAACAACTGGGATATCATTTCCGCATACTTGTATATCATTGTGCTTTGTGAAGCGCAGGATTCAGGGTTTTAGTATCTGAAAGGGGAGAAGGTAGAGTCAAAGTGATTTTGCACAAGTCACTTCTCTGAAGGGGAGAAGGTAGAGGCAAAGTGATTTGACCTTATTCACTTCTCTGAGATTGAGTTTGGGGTTTCATCACTTGCGTCTTGCTGAGAAGAGGTTTTTTTTTCTTCTTGTCTCCTCTTTCCGGGTTTTGCCTTGACGGCAGACTCTACAGGAAGCCGTCACAATGGTAATATATTCACTTGAAGTAGCGTTTACTGTTTCTTGATTATTTTTATCATTTGTATAAGCTAGCTGATTTATGTCATTTTCAATTTTAAGTCTTCTGCCATTTCTTTCGGTATTGCAATGCTTGTCTATTTGATTACGTTTTTCTGTTGTTCTTGCATTGCTTGTTTTATCATACTATTTGGAAGCTGTCTGCTGTGTAGTTGAATGGGATGTTTGAATCGGCTTGAGAGGTTGTTGCAACCTCAGCTTTCACCACTTTTCTCCTAACATATTTACTGTATCGTATGGTTTGTACAGGTGAAGTTTTCTATTGACGAGTTGCGAGGTATCATGGACAAGAAGAACAACATCAGAAATATGTCAGTCATTGCCCATGTGGACCACGGTAAGAAACCAAAAGCTTACTTCATTTGCGTTTGAGGCTGTCCGACTGCTCCTTCAATGGAATTGTGACGATTCGTTTCCAACCGTTGCAATATGCTTGATTCTTCTGTCATGACTTCCATGTTGTCATTGTTTCTTACATGA
The DNA here is from genome assembly GCA_037447655.1 of Zygnema cylindricum. Taxonomy (NCBI): domain Eukaryota; kingdom Viridiplantae; phylum Streptophyta; class Zygnematophyceae; order Zygnematales; family Zygnemataceae; genus Zygnema; species Zygnema cylindricum. The sequence goes on from JBBHKE010001198.1 coordinate 167,223, forward strand.
CGATGGTGTTTGAAATGCTTTCCAGGAAAATCAACGCTCACAGACTCTTTGGTTGCTGCTGCTGGAATTATTGCACAAGAAACCGCCGGTGATGTTCGTCTTACTGATACTCGTGCCGATGAAGCCGAGCGTGGTATCACTATCAAGTCCACTGGAATCTCTCTTTTTTATTCCATGTCTGATGAAAGTCTCAATGGATTTACTGGTGAGAGGAACGGAAATGAGTATTTGATCAACTTGATTGACTCACCTGGACACGTCGACTTTTCGTCTGAAGTTACTGCAGCCCTTCGTATTACAGATGGTGCTCTTGTTGTGGTGGATTGCATTGAAGGTGTGTGTGTGCAAACAGAAACAGTGCTCCGACAGGCTCTTGGAGAGCGTATTCGTCCAGTGCTGACTGTGAACAAGATGGACCGTTGCTTTTTGGAATTGCAGCTCGATGGTGAAGAGGCCTATCAGGTGCGTAGTATAATTGTTTCTCTCCTTTTGTTTTCACTGTCTTGTAGATGCTTGTAGACAAATGCAAGCTGTTTTCACGGGCTTTTAGGTTGACCAAAGTGCGTGACTCTGGTGATATCAATGAACCGGCTTACATCTTATCTATATTTCTGCCTTTTGTCTACTGGCCGTTGATAGCTGCTTCCGGGATTCTTATGTACGCTCTTTTCTGTTTGTATTTCAGACATTCCGACGTGTGATTGAAAACATCAACGTGGTGATGGCGACGTACCAAGATGAGCTGCTTGGAGATGTGCTGGTGTATGCTGAGAAAGGAACAGTTGCTTTCTCAGCTGGTCTTCATGGCTGGGCATTTACTCTTACAAACTTTGCTAAGATGTATGCTGACAAGTTCAAGGTTGAATTTAAGAAGCTCATGGAGCGTTTGTGGGGCGAGAATTATTTTGATACTGCTACCAAAAAGTGGACCACTAAGAATACAGGCTCTCCAACCTGTCAACGTGGGTTTGTGCAGTTCTGCTACAACCCCATTAAGCAAGTTATCAATGCAGCCATGAATGATGAGAAGGATAAACTTTTTGCCATGTTGGCCAAAGTTGGATGTGTTGTTCCCAATGACGTGAAGGAGCTGACAGCTAAGCCTTTGATGAAGCGTGTGATGCAATCCTGGCTTCCTGCCCAAAATGCCCTTCTTGAAATGATGATTTGGCATTTGCCTTCTCCTGCAAAGGCGCAAAGGTACCGTGTTGAGAATCTATATGAAGGACCATTGGATGACCAGTATGCCAACGCAATTCGTAACTGTGATCCTGAGGGTCCCCTTATGCTTTATGTTTCAAAAATGATTCCAGCATCAGACAAGGGACGATTTTTTGCCTTTGGACGTGTTTTTGCTGGTAAAGTGGCCACCGGGATGAAGGTCCGCATCATGGGGCCAAACTATGTACCTGGAACAAAGAAAGATCTCTACACCAAATCAGTGCAGCGAACAGTTATTTGGATGGGACGCAAGCAGGAGTCTGTTGAGGATGTTCCTTGTGGAAACACAGTAGCTATGGTTGGGCTTGATCAATTTATCACAAAGAATGCGACTCTCACAGGCGAGAAGGAGGTGGATGCTCATCCAATCAAGGCTATGAAGTTCAGTGTGTCCCCTGTGGTGCGTGTCGCTGTACAATGTAAGGTGGCATCAGATCTACCTAAGTTGGTGGAAGGGCTTAAGCGGTTATCCAAGTCTGATCCCATGGTGGTGTGCTCTATTGAGGAATCTGGGGAGCACATTGTAGCTGGTGCTGGTGAGCTTCACTTGGAGATTTGTCTCAAAGATTTGCAGGTACTGTCATTCTCCTTTGTAATGTCCTCGTTATTACTGTTTTTGCAGTTTTCCCCGTGCATTAACCTTCAGCAACATTGTTATTTGGACTGGTCTGGATTTTCTTGTGATTGTTGTATCCCCCTGTGACTTATGATTCCATTTATGGTTTATGCACTTTTTGCCTTTATATTTAAATTATTAGATTGCGTCATCTGTTTTCATGCAGCAACTTCTCTGCTACTACACTTTTTTATCTTTGTTTTTGATGCCTTTTTGTATTCTGTCTTCTTATGCTGGAGATGTATGCTCAGCGTCTGTTCTTTTTTCATTTCTCTGTTTGTGCAGGACGACTTCATGGGTGGAGCCGAAATTATTGTTTCTGACCCTGTGGTCTCATTCCGTGAAACGGTTCTTGACCGATCAAACCACACTGTGATGAGTAAATCACCTAATAAGCACAACAGGCTTTACTTTGAAGCCCGACCTTTGGAAGAGGGCCTTGCAGAGGCCATTGATGACGGAAAAATTGGTCCCAAGGATGACCCTAAGTCGAGGGTGACAACTTTGACTCAGGAATATGGCTGGGATAAAGACATTGCCAGGAAGATTTGGTGTTTTGGACCTGACACAACTGGTCCCAATCTTGTTGTTGACATGTGTAAGGGAGTGCAGTATTTGAATGAAATTAAGGAACATGTGGTTGCCGGTATGCAGTGGGCTTCCAAGGAAGGTGCTCTTGCTGAAGAGAACATGCGTGGTATTGCTTTTGAGATTCTGGATGTGGTTCTCCACACTGATGCCATCCATCGTGGAGGTGGTCAACTGGTGCCTACAGCTCGTCGAGTACTGTATGCTGCTCAACTGACAGCTAAGCCAAGGCTATTGGAGCCTGTCTATCTTGTAGAAATTCAAGCTCCTGAGGGGGCTCTTGGAGGCATCTACGGAACACTGAATCAGAAGCGTGGACAGGTGTTTGAGGAGATGCAGAGGCCCGGAACACCTTTGTACAACATCAAGGCTTACTTGCCAGTTATTGAATCCTTCGGGTTTTCAGCCCAACTTCGAGCTGCGACATCAGGACAGGCTTTCCCACAGGCTGTTTTTGATCATTGGGAAATGCTTGGCTCTGACCCACTTGATCCCGGTACTCAGGCCCATACCATTGTTGCTGATATCCGTAAGCGCAAGGGTATTAAACTTATACCACCACCCCTTTCAGAATGGGAGGATAAGCTCTAGAGACTCGGCATCCTATCGCGACTTTCCCTTTTATGTCAGTGTAGAGAATGGTAGCAGGATAAAGCCATGGCTTGGTGGCAGCAGGGCAGGGCAACGACATAACCCTGTGGCTCAATTTTTTTCCGGGTCGCAGGAAGCTTGGTTGAGACAGGCTAACACTCTGGATTTTGTTGGATTTTTGTTCTCATTAGAAAATTGGAAATTTCTTGTCATGTTGATGCATATTTTGTTCACTTCTGATTTGTTTTTACAAATGTGTTCTTTGATGTCACGTTTGTTACATGGTACGCAGTGGTTACTAGGTGGTGTGGTCTTTGTAAGAATTCAGTTGAATTAGGCCTCTGGCTGAAGAATTTTGTTTCTGGGGACTGCCCTGTAATGCACAGAAGGGTGAAGGATTGGTGCCATAGTTTAATATGATCTACCCTTTGTTTTCATATTGTTTGATGGTATGAATTTTCTTGGCGGATATGCTTGTTGGACTACGGTTTTCTCAAATGGCAGTAAGTGAATTTGCTGTCCACTAGCTAGTTAACTCTTGCGTCACGTCGTTTAATGTTGTTGCTAGAATGAACTCTAGGATAGAATTGAGCAAACTTGGTAATTCTTTTGGACATCCATTTGTGCCATGTCTGTCAATTCAATTGTACCCAGGATTTGTATGCTATTTTTTTCGGAATGTGTCTTGAAATGCAGTTTTTTCTCCATCTTTTTTGGAAGTAGTGTTTTGTAGAGTTTGGAGAGGTTTTATAATTGATTTTAATGTTCATCAAATGACAAGGGAGCCTGATATATTGTGTTAACAAATAAACTGTTACTGCAGATACATTTGTATATATGCAGTTGTATATTTACAGAATTACTATGTACAGTACCGTATGTTTGCATACAGTTCAGTATGTCATGTTGTGTATCACAATATTCAAATTTGTAGATTGTATGGAACTTGTGTTCAATAATGCAGGGCCATATGTACAGGTCTTTTAACTCAAAGATTTTCAGATAAGTACAGAACTGTATGTGACTGTTCTTGATCAGAAAATCTATATCTGTGACTCGTACTAAATACCAAGTCAATTATCTTGATAATTATGTCTGTTTATTTTTTGGCTAAGATGTAGTGAGAGGTTTTTTGCCAATATAAGAGCCAATTAGTATTGGTCATCACTACGTCAGAAAAAAGGATCACGAACTATTGAAAAAGTTATCCTCGATTGACAGGATTTGTTATTTCAAAAGGTTGAAGAAAATGGCTGGTCATATGATTAGTGGATTTACAGTCACGCGACTCGTGTAGAGGAAATGTACTTTTCACGTATGCTTCAGATTAATTGATATATAATATTGATTAAATGGAGAGTATTTAGACCACCTGGTTGGTAGGAGAAAAGGTTATCATGCCTTGGATGTTCGTATGCCACTGCAGTGCGGCCTTCATCAGAGAGGTGGGTGAAATGCTGACATTATGATAGTGTACTGCGTTTCACATTTAGACAATGAAAGCTCTGAATTGTTTTTATAAATCGGTTTTGTTGACTAGCAATACAGCGACAGGAGGTTGGATTCTGAGGTATTATAGCGACTGAGTCAGTCATTTAAGATAAATGGGATTTTCCGGCTGATGAATATACGAAATTTGTAATAATCCAGCATTGAGCGGAATAGATGGTTGTGGAAAACGTCAGACATTGCACAGCTTACCTTTCTATTCCCAAGTTTTCAAATAGAAATGTTCTGCAGTAGAGAAAGACTTTGTCACCAAATGAACTACAAGAGGCGCCTAAGAATATGATCAACAACAATGACTAGTCAATAAATAAATACTCTTGATTTGAGATCTTCTCAAATGTCAGAAAGTGAGAATAGGACAATCTAGTGCATGTTAAAAGAATATTTCAAAACTGGCTTTGATTTCACTACATTGTAATTTGAAATTCCAGCATAGAACTCCATTATTTACATCCATTCAATGTTCTACCCTGCATTCTGTACAGTCACGAAAACCATATTGGCAATTTCAATTCCTGCATTTTTTTTCATACACTAGATTGGCAGTTACATTTAATTTGACTTGAAAAAAAATTTATTGCTAATCAAAGACTGGCAGTGAACTTGTCTCCAAACAGCATCAAACCTTAAAACATCATTAGCATCACTAATCTATTCGGAATGATGACCGTGCTCTAGTAATGGGCAAAATCCCATCACACAGGAATAGAAAAAAAAAAGTCAATTTAAGATGATGGTTCAGCCATTGCTTCAAGCTCATGGTCGACTTTCACACAATGCTTATGATCGATTTTCACACAGCTGACAAAAGGGCTCTCTTGTTGCCTTGGCCATTCACCTTGTTGTAACTATAAAGAAACCAGCCGAAGAAAAATCTAGAAGCCAGTGCCGAAATAAGCTGTTTGACTGAAGGAACCTGGTTTCTCCAACACAACAATTTTACCTTTACAACAATTGGTCACTTCAAACGAGAGTTGCTCATCATTAGGACCCCATAGGATTGTTCTCCAGCTCATCAGTCAGTCACTGTCACTATCTTCCACCACTCTCCTCTTCTTTTGTGGCGCTGGATATTTTTTCGCCTCAGCCTCCCTACCTCTGTCCCTCTCACGGTCATCACTATCCCAACCAGACTCTCTCCCACTTCCCTCTTCTTCCTGCACATCCTCTTCTTCCTGTTCATCTTCCTCCTCGCGATCAACTTTCCTCTTCTTCTCCACCTTTCCACGTACCTTTCCATGCTTTTCATACCCTTTGTCCTCCAATTCCTTTTCTTCATCCTCATCTTCCAAAGGTTCCTCCGGCTCCACCTTCCGACCCTTCTTTTTGTCTCTCCTATCCTCTTCCACTGATTCTTCTTCCTCTGCCTCTGCCTCCTCATCCTCATACTCCTCTTCGCTAACTATAAAGTCATCCATCTCAGTTTCACGCTTCTTTTTCTTCATAGGCTTCGGTACTGAAGGTGCCTCTTTTGGCTTTGCCTTTCGATAAACCGGTTCCGCCTGCAATTTTTTTTGGCCAATCCACAAATTACCATCGGAATAACTCGGTACTCAGAGAGAAAACCGAAGAATGACCGAGGACTCAGGAGCCCATAGTAGATTTTGCAAAACCAATTGGAAACACTATATGCGGTTGCTCCATACTAAACACATATCATACTGTATGATATGCGTATAGTATGGGGTAACCACACTATAGCGTTTCCAATTGTTTTTGCACATTTTAACTATGCTCAGGACAGAGAAAGCTCCCAAAGAAGAACCCAGGATTATCTCAAGGAGAAGGAAAAAGGTACGAGCTTTAACACTTCTGCCTGTATATAGACATGTAATCCAGAATGAACCAGGGTGAAGACTGAAGCTCAAATATTTCAGCTCAACCGGACTACCAATTCTTCCACCTAGCCCTTGACTACTCACTCTTTTAGCATGGAGGATCCTCCTCTCTGCCTCAGCTTCCTGTTCTTCATCCATATATCGCCGATGGCTCCATCGGCGGTCATAGTCTTCAGCTTCCTCCTCCTAAACATTAAAAATGGAACGAAATAAACAGACAAAGCGCAAAATATTAAACGTTACAACCTCTCTACCTCATAATGAACATCAAGGAAACTCCTTTCCAGAAAAAGCAACAAAACATGCATTCACAGAGCTGATAATGAAAAGACCCACCATACCCACAGTTTTTTTAGCTTACCCTATTTAATGGTTTTTATTCACACAAAATAATAAAAAAACGTTCGATAAAGAACATGCACAAAAAACATGGACCGCTGCTGGTTTGAAAACATCATTCTTTTGACATTGTAGATTTTGTGTGGTAATGTTGAAACAATCTTAATAATTATATCCACACTAATTAGATGAACTGACCTCTTCCAAATACCCTGCCCTTCTTCGTGGGGCCTCAGCAGTGGCTCTTGCCGGCCGATCGTATTTTTTCATCACTCTCTCTTGTTTTCGAGCCAATTCCTCCTGACTGCGAATTCGAGCTTCTGCTGCCTGTGATCGACCAGAGAGGAAGATAGAGAGGGGGAGAGAGGGAGGCAGAGAGAGAGAACGAGAGGGAAAGGAGGAGGCATAAGAAAAATGGGGTTCAGAAGGGCCATATTGTTGACCATAAAGGCCAAAAGTGCCATAATGATGACAAATCCTCCAAGGTGTCACATAAATGATAGATGGCCAAAGTGGGTCATAAGCAGAACATAGGGTCATAAGGGTGTATGAGTAAGGTTCCGACAATACACTGTTCTTATAATCGATATGAGTCATATGATTCATATATGTAACATGGATGACATGGAGAACATAGGTTACATCACAGTTTCGAAATGCAAAAATGAGGTCATATTATGTGTTTTTAATTTGTATTACATGAGTAAACTACAGCAATTAAGTACAGCAAGGTTGATTATGGTTTACAAACAGCAAATGCAACATTGCCCAAGGACATACCTTTTCACGTTCTTCTTTCTCCTTTTCAGGGTCAACCATAGTTACAAAATTCTTCACTTTGGTAGTTTTCTTATACTTTGAGTCGAGTTCCAGAGTAAGCTTCTTATGTATACGACTTCTCAAATCTATGGGACGGAACTTCATCTTTTCTAGAAGACGGCCTTGGCCTTGTACCACCCCTAGCTGCAAGATGACGAAAAACGAAGTCGCTTAAACAAAGATGACATAACTGCATAGTACCTATTTCTCACTCTAAGAGGCTCCACACAATGACTCATAAATACATAAGAAACAAGCTGTTCAGATTACAAGAATACGAAAAACAATTAGGCATAACGCCGACCAAACAGGCGGATAATTGTGTTAAAATAAACTCACTGCTCCCCATGTCTGATACACCGAGGTTAGAAGCCTATTTTATTTATTAGGCAAACTTGCACTTCGTTGCAATATCATGACTGGGGCAAAGAACCGTAGGAGAATTCAGCCTTACACAAGAACCGACTTCCAGGAAGCAATGCTGAGAGGACTTTTTCTTACTTTTGGATGTCGCACAAAGAGATGAGATTTGTCCTGTTGCATAGATTGTCTATCAGCTGCAAGAAGCTCATTTCCCAATAGCAATTGTACGCTCCCATCTGACCATCGCACAAACCGAGCATTGCTTTCCAGCTGTACCACAATAAAAGATACAATAACGATGCCCGACAACAGAATCAAGATCAAGTTCAGTAGAGGAATTGATGTTTAAAGCAAAATGGATCATGAAGATGTCGTTTGTCGTTGCAAAATTTTTGAGGCTCCAGTGCAGTCCTGTACAATGCTCAAAACCATGGCTTGATATCTGCAGTAAAATTTCAGCTGTTTGTGCACATTATATGGAATAAAATTGCAAAACAATGAGTTGTGAATCAAACTCACACCAGTGGAACCATCGTCCCTTTCAAATCGGCGCCATCGAATTACATTCAAGTCTTCGCCTTCCTCATAAGTTTTGGGATCGAAAGGTCGCATTTGAAATCCCACAATGTTAGAAGCAGTCACCACAATCATCTGCATAAATAGACATAAGAGCACCCAGATTAGATGCTGGAATGGATGGTATACATACAGAAACACCCCAAACCTGCACCCACTGCTAACAAAAAAAGTAGATATTTTCCTATCTACCAAAAAAAAAGTACTAAAAAGGTACTGCGCCAACCTCGTGTTACAAATCAAAGACCTTTACTTTGACAAAGTAACTTTCAGACCTACTACATGTATCAAAGCAAACTTATATCCTGCAACGCCATCAAATTTGAGCTTCAGTTTCTGTACACAAAAGAGAGGACAGGAGAGTCCTACTTGACAAGCACCTTGTCTGATGGTGCAATAGGAGACAACAACGGGATCTTCAAATCCAAGGGTGGCCCAATAGGCCGTTGTTTCTTTTGTCTTTCATATTCATCCATATCCTCCTCCTCTCCTTCTCTCAAATCCCTCTCTGCGTCAGCATCCTCCATTTGCTGCTCGTCACCAGCATCTTCCCTCTGTCACAAATGAGACTCGGACTAGTGAAGATAGGCACAGAACAAAAAGCAAGGTCGGCAATCTGTTCCAAGTGCATGCAATGTCACATCTGTATAAGAAACCATGGTAATAATTACAACTTAGAAAATGAAATGCATAAAAAGTTTCAATATACCTGCCCTTTGCCCAATTCCTCCTCATCGTCTGATTCACCAAAAAGGCTCGCAGGGTCATTCATAGGGGCCGGCGCATCGCCTGGAGTTTCTAAAGCATCGTCCTCAAACTTGTCTCTACCCATGGATCATACAAACTCTCAGCTACAGTCAATAAAGACGTAATAAGCTAGTCCAAAACTATGAGAGAAGTAAAATAAAACTAGTCCAAAATAATGTGGAGGCAGGATTATTGTCTCCACGGAAGATTTTGACACAAAATCACAAGTTTTGGCACAAGTTTAGATTTTAGATCACAAATTTAGAGTCACAAGTTTAGATACTGACATAACCGGCTAAAGAATAAGAAGAGAAGCACCTTCTTTCTTCTTTATCCTCATCCTCCTCATCCAGGGGTGCAGTTAACGACTCCTTGACTCCTGTAACAGAAGAAGGACTTTCCCCATGACCGCCTTCCTCACCATATTCTTCCTTGTCCCCTTCAGCTACTTCCTGGACAAGACAAATGTGAGTAGGTACACCGTTCGCCTTAGTTAGTTTAATAATCTGAATAAAGATAGACAAACATGGTCAACGCCAATTCATGTACCCTAAAAAATTGATGTCAAACTTTTTTATTTCAGAACTTTTCTTTATTAACGATTAAAGCTGACACTAGATTATGCGTGTCGCATAAAATCAACACTTGAAATTGGTGATGTGGTAAGATGACGGGAAACTACCAAGTGACGTGAAAGGGGCAGAAGAAGAGAAAATAAAAATAAAAATCTAAGAAGAGGAGAAGAATAAAATAAAAAGAGAATCGAAACGCTGAAGCTAATGAGAAAGAGGTAGCAGAGAAAGAGAAGCTGACAAAGGAAAAATAAACAAATGCAAAGAAGATATAACAAAAATAACACAGAACAAGAAAAACTGCAATAAAAAAGGATAAATGTAAAAAACAAAGCAAGAGATGAACCTGATTTTCCTCAACGTCATCGGGAGGCGACTTTGGTCGATCTCCTTCCTCATCTGATTCTCCAGAATCGCCTCCGAAAATGGAACTGAAAATCTCATGTCGTTTCCCAACCTCCATGGAGCGCCAGAGTTTCTTGTCAAAGCACTCCTGCAACCCTAAATTCAGGAAATTGGCTGTTCTTGCGTTCTTAGGGATTCAAATTCAAAATTCCCCTTTCCGTTATTTTTCCCCTCTGGAGATCAACACCAATACATGCTGTAAGATAAGAGCATGGCAGTACGATCCCTTCTACTCGTGTTCCAACCGAAGAGAATATTTGGGTTAATACTCAATAGCGGTCCGTATCGGACAGAAAGGCAATTAAGTTCAAAATGACGTGTTCTTCCTGCAATAGAAGATCGGAATAGTCACTCAAATTCTCAAAATCTTGTGCTGTGCTATATATCGCTCTGATTAACCGCTAGTCCGCTACCCACTATGAACAAAATCGGGTACGGCCGGGTAAGCCCGGTAAAAAAAAAAATGTCGGATTCGGATTGTTGACATTTTGACTTTTGCGACCTCTGCCAGATACCCGAATCCGACATTTTTTTTTTCCAAAATCTGAACACCCGAAATCCCGCCGGGTTGTTGCACCCTCTAAAAAGTTACCCGGTACACAATACGCATTTATATAAAAAAAAGTTAACCGAAACTCGATTTCTCGAGTCTACCCGTACCCGAATAAGTACAAATTTAGTGGTACAAATTACAATAATGTTGGATAGTACGGACACTGCAGTACACCGCCAATCGTTATTAGCGTTGTGTACGCTAATTCCGTCCCGCTTTTTTTTTTTTTATTCTCAAATAGAATTATCCACACTATTTAAAAAAAACCCTAATTCTCAATTAGAATAGACGATTTCTTCGAAAATTTCCAAATTCCCAATTTTCGTAAACCACGCTAATTATTCGTATACGCTAAAAAAACTTACACGCTAATAACGATTGGCGGTGTACAGTACACCGCCAATCGATATTCGAGTAAATAACGCTAATTCGGTGCCCTTTAAAAAAAAACCTGAAATATAATCCATGATTATATTTTTTCCTTTACGCCTTTTAGGGTTCTTTTTTTAATTAGCGTTAATAACGGAAGTACACCGCAATTTTTATATTGTGGTGTACGGATAGTTTTTCCGTACCAAAATGTACTTTTTGAAATATAAATGTACAAAAAGTCATTTAATGTAATTGCGCACGCATGTGAACGTGCACTGGAAAAAGAGACGCAAACTCGAATATTCAGATTTTGGCGTACGAATTGTCAAATTTTGTACGGATACATATATTGATGTAGACATTAATACGGCGGGCATTTATTATTCGAAAAAACCCAAATTAGAGTTAGTGATTAATTAGTATATATGTTTTTTTTTGATTTTTTTTTTCCCAATTAGCGTTAATAACACTAATTTTTTTTTACGCTATTTATTCCTTTACTCTAATAGCGATTGGCGATGTACTGTAGTAGTACGCACCCACAAAACCTTCATTTTTTTTCGTTTTTTGCTTACCCGGCTGTACCTTTTTTTCTGTATCACCCGGCCGAATCCGGCCGGCCCCCAAAATTTGGCACCCGAATCTGTTCCAGATCCGACGCGGCCGGCTGGGTACGGATCGGGTACCCGATTGCGACCTCTGCCGCTAGGTTACAACTTGAAGTAGGCGATATTTTCACTTGCATTTTTTTGGCGATCCTTGGTCATGCTACCCGATATTAAAAATCGGGTGATGTGACCAAAACACGACCATAAGTTTGGGTTACATCCCAATAAATTGACCTAAACCTGGCCAAAGAAATGCGCGGACATGCCTAGTATCTTGTTACAATCACTTCTTTCTGAAGCACATTGTAAAGAGAGACAATGAATGCGAGAAAAGAACTCGACGTTTAGTATAAGTGTAGGTGAAAATTCAACCTGGGGAAGTGTTAGACAAGTCAGTCCGTTTGTCGAAATAATTCAGATTTTGTTCCTCAAAAAACAAACTTCGAAATGCTGATATTAGTGTTGAGCTCCTTGAACGCACTGGGATACCTTTTGGAACTAAGAAATTTTCAATTCCATGGGTAACTTAAAGCATAACAATCTATTTAGCTGTTCATGCATGCCTCCCCTCTTCAGCCGACTTCATGCTTTTAATTATCGTCAATACTAAGTCTAGGTGTATTTACTCAATTCATCAAACCATAACAACTACCAAAGTGCCGGTGCATTGACACTTTGTGGCCCCATTAGACACAAGAATTTATTAATGTGAGGACTGTTTCGCTGTTATCAATTCTATTTTAGGTACAAGTGACATAGACAACTAATGGCCGCTTATACAATGTGTGCGTAATGGCTAGTCTTATTAATGCCATTTTATGGTTAGACGTCCTGAAAACCAAGCACAGACTGAATTAAACCGGTTCGCATGTCCTGACAGCGAACTACAAGCTTAAGGCTGGGCGCCAGAGGTGAAGAACGGCTTCAAATACCAGCTGAGAGATGACAAAACGTATCACGACTTTTGAAAACAGTGCTCTCCAAAAAAACTGAAAGAACGGTAACATCTCTTATTTGGTGCAGTCTGTTTGAACTGGCATCAAGCCCTTAGCACAAAAACAAGAAAACACGGGGCTAAAAGACAATCAGACAAACTAGAAAAAAGTTTTGCAAAAGCAAATAGAGATTTTTAACATTGAAAAAACAAGGTAGAAGTAAGAAAACATATTCGAATTGACCCTTACAAGAGGTCCCGCAAATAATATCTTATAATAAAAGAATCCATAAAATCGATACTGCACACAATATGTACAATTCCAATTAAGGAGTTATTATCCACGTCACACTATTTCTTCCAAAAAAGAATTTCGAAGCCCTCTCCTACTACACACTTCACTCTTTGTCGACGATCCACGACGATTCATCATTTGAGGTGCCTTGCATTTTGGCCAATAATGCATCCTGCTTATCTTTTGGCAGAGCTTGAAACAGGAATACAGACTTATCTCCGAGGTCATCCTGAAAAGATAGGAAGTTTACAAAAAAATTAGATATCCATCTCTACTTAACACACACCGGCCCAACTCAACACTTTGTCTACTTAATAAATCCTAGGGTAAAGACCTCCAACAAAGAGTAATACATTCGACGACGCTACAGTAAACATACAAACATTGGACACTTCAACAAAAAGTGCAATTTACAATAATTTGGACTAGAATTTTATTAGTGTTGTGTATCGGTAAAAAATTTATCGCGATAACACCGATACCGAAAGTTATCGGTTATCGAACGGTCAGAGGTCCCGATATATCTGTATTTTCTGTACTTTCTGTCCGAAGTACTTTCTGTCCGGTAAACTGAACGGAAAATTACGGGAAATGTACGGTTTTCTACGGGAAATGTACGGACTTTAACGAAAAAATACGTTGCACTTTGTAGTACTCTCTGAACGGTTAACTGAACATAAATTTTAAGGGAACGTACGGCATTGTACCGACAAACTGATGATCATGGAACGGAAAAAGGACGGCGGACACAAAGTACAACGGACGCAAAAGAACATTCTGCGCGCCGCCAGAATCGAACGGACGACTTTCAATGAGAAAATACGAGCGGACGGCCAGCGTGAGCGCCGGCATCCCGGAAAGGCTCTTTTGGCGGCTTATGCCAAAAAAGCCGACGGATTGACACGTGGCAGGTTTCCAGTGGATCCCAAGGAAGAAAGGGACAAAGCCATGGCGTCGGATGTGAAAGGTACATCGTTTTAACTGGAGCCGTACTAAAGTCGTACATATCTTATGCCGGCTACTGTACTTTCGGCTTGTACAAATGATCTGATTGGTAGGCACCTCAGTAGATAGGGGTTGTGAGTAGGGCGCGTCGGGGGAATAACACGTACAGTTGAGTGAACTGGCCGTACATTTATCTGTACGGTACGTACATATATCGCCGATAGTTATCGATATCGGTGTTATCGCCGATAATAACCGATAAATATCGGGTATTTATCGGCGATAACACCGATAACGATATATCGTACCAATATATCGATTATCGGCTACCCGAAAAAAGGCCCATATCGGTTATCGGCAAATCCTTACCGATACACAACACTAAATTTTATGGAGTGCAAGCGGCTATGATTTTTTTTTTTTCTCAAATATAAATGGTTCTCAATGTTTGAACATGGACTTGTCTGGTGCAAATTGATGGGACATTGTGGATGAACTATAAAAAAAAAAATGCAGCCGGAATTCATGACAGCTTAAGTGTAGTTAGCGGATAGTGCAAACAAGGGCAGATAAAAAAGGAGCTAAAATTGAAGTACGGCAAACATCAGGTATCAATGGGCTTTTTTTGAGGAATGCTTTATCCGTCGTGTACCTTTCCCGCGCCTTAGATGTGTTTCCTACCTAAAAGTTGTTTTAAGGTTTCTGAACAAGAATATGAAGATGAGAGAAACATCAACTAGACAAGCGGCACTAATTTTTGTGCAGATGAAAGCCACCCAAACCACTCTGCCAGTCATGTGCCTCTTGAATCGTACCGCCGTACTTTCTACAACTAGTGCACATCACATTCAAACTGAGAATAATACCTCAATAAATAAAAATGCAAACAATGCATAAATGTATATTCCTTTTCCCATACAGTGTGATCTGGCAGAGTCCACATGTCTTACCTTGTCTGTGGACGGAAACATCTGGTCTTCAACAAAGTTATCAAATTTCAATCTACAACAAGTACAGCCAACAAAGTTCCTTCAAAAAAAAAGTTACAGAAACTGAATTTGTGTGTACCTTCACAGGTTGGGTGAACTTCCGAGCTGCAAATATAGTAAATAGGATCATCCAAATTGCTAAAAGTCCTTTCTCCACAGAAGGATCCATAATTCCAGACTGTTTCAATAAACAGACAGAATTGAACACAGGACAAGCGATGTGTTATATGTCTTTATACATTCTGAAAAACTCAAACTCACTCAATTTCTCTCTAACAACACCATTTGTCTCATTTTGACCTGCAAATGTCTATTCACATGCATCCTCGTTTGAATCAAAACAGTGCCGATGACAAGTACTTCACTCCTCCAAAGCTCAACAAAAAGCTTAAGTGATTCCTTGACCCGATTGAAACCGCAAAACTATTGGAGAGAGGAACTCACCAGATGGCCCAACAACAGTGTTGGAATCACAAAAAAAAGAGCCGCTGCTTCAAGCTTGCCATAGCAGAGCCCTGACATAAGGTAGAATATTTTGAGTCCATGTAAGAAAAAAATACATGACCTTATCTCCAACAGAAAAACATTTCCACAAACAACCTCCTAAAACTTGTAACATCCTCAATAATTTTGATTATGGACAGCAGTTTAGCTTTTAAAAATCCCCACCTTAAACACCAATCCAAAGTAAAATGACCTCTAAACTGGTATGATGCTCACTAATCACGGTGACCAGTGGTCTATTCAACTCCTCACCTTCTTTAAACACCAATCCTGTGAGAGCCGCAAATAAGGGACCCACTGCCCAAACTCCCCCTGGATGCTCCAAAACATATCCCACAAGACTATATCCTTCGGGCGCCGCAAAATTTACAGCAGCTCCCAATGATCCCAAAGCTCCCACCAGCCACAAGAGCTGGAGAGTCCTCTTAATAGCTGTCACATAGATGTGAATCAACAGGAGAGATAAACCCAAACCTCCTGCTCCTACGGCATAGAGAGGGTTCAGAGCCTCGAGAAGTATCGTCCTCAAAGGGTTGTCTTCGGGAAGAAATGCAGAGGAAGAAGCTACCAGGAAACTTCCGGCTGCCGTGACGAGCCCGGCACGGTATGCCGCAACCTAAAAAATATGGTAGTACAAATGTCACCGTAAGTAATGTGGACTATGGACTGAACTACATCGCCCATCACCATTAGAGTTAGTTATTAGCGTTAACAATGTAATAAAATTAACAACACTAAATTAAGTTTTGCCATGTGGACCATTATACGCCACTTTACCAAATAGTGTTCTCAACATTAATGTAGGATCTTGGGTCAAACAAAACTCCCATTCGAATCAATGTGATTAACGTTAATAACGATGGGAAGTGTAATTTCATAGACATCACTGTGATTAGTGCTGATTACAAGGATAAAGCTACTTCCAATTTTCTTAAAGCTTCATTAATAAGTGTGGTGTGACGGCAATGTCAATGACCTATTTCCCTGAACATCAGGTTTTTTAAAGTGCAAAAATAGTTGTTGGCTGTAGACATTTTGAGTCAACAGTAATTTTGAGTTCACATGAATGGCGAAGGACAATATACGGTTCCCAAATCTCAAGGAGAGTAAAAGGACGAGTGGAACATAAAAGACTTATGGGAACTATTCGACCAACCAATGCATTCGTCTAAGTTGGTACACACTGAGAGAAATGGAGGGGACGAGGATGGTAAAGAAGGGGACGGGAGGGGGAAAGAGGCGAAAAAGGGGCGGGCAGGGGAAGGGAAAGGGAGAGAGAAGGGGGGAAGGGGGGGGGGCATAAAGAGACGTTCGTGAGAAGGAGCGAGGATATTCAATTTGACGTTTGCCATATACGATGAACTAGATCCATCGATATATTAATGATAAAAAATCTGAGATTTCAAGCAGCTGGGGAAAATAAACCATAAAAAGAGTAGTTCATTCACACGAATTTATGTCAACTTACTCCCACAACCCTAACAAAGTTAAGTATCTCGAAAAAAATAACCACTTTTCTGAATATCCACTTAGAGAAAACCTAAAAAATCTAAGTAGAAAAAAAATTTAGAAATCCTAAAAGAACCTCGGATTCCTTAAAAGATTAAAACATACCTCCAAACGGTCGGAAGCTTCAACCGACCAAGGTCCATAGATTCCATTGTACACTTGTACTTGAGAATCATTAGAAATGGAGCATATTACAACAGATTTTCGAGTTGAAATTAAACTGTTTCCATCTTTCCTACACTTCAACCCTAATTTTACGGAGCAAGCTCCTTTAGAATTAGACCATGAACGGGATTTAAGAATATTTTTGTCTGAATACAAACACGTCACTCCAGATGAAGAAGGAGAATGTACTTGGGACGAGAGTGGCAAATTAAGCGAGAGAGAGGATGCTTGAGAATGGAGGAGACAAAGTGTGGAAGACATTGTGAAAGCTTTGATGTAAGTTAATGGCAGTTTCGTGAGAGGCATAGGAAGTTAGGAACCTCTCACTGTCCGTACGATATACCTGCTAGGTAGACACCTGAAATTGTCAAGGAACAGGACAAGATTTATTCCGTACCCTTCGTACTTTAAATGTACTGTTGAGCTCCAGCGTTCAAGCCAATCAGGAGTCGAAAGAACCAGCAGAGCTTCTATGCATGTCCACTGACCAGTTTAATTGGAGAGTATTTTCCAGTTATGTTTGACAGACTACGCCCTCCAACAGCTGAGCTGCGTGCGTATGTTATTGTAAAGCGCAGCAGCTGCTGTGACAAAGAAACGCTTGTTAAACAGCTGACGAGAAATTTACGTGGTTAGCGTTGCAAAAAAAATGTTAAACAGGACGCGGTGAAACTGGGAATCGTTCCCGTAATATCAGGACCAAGGTAGAGCAGCAGACCGCTGGTGAACTGCAACCTGCAAGTTTGCAAATGTTATCCGTACCGTAATTAACTACAATACACCTTGTATCGCTGTATTCCGTAATAAATCGCCATTACCTCTGATGTTATGTTTTGCCACAGATATTCACTTTCACCACGCACACGTGTCCAATTGTCATTTCGGGAGCGCCAACCGGGAGGTAATAGAATCGTCCCTTTCCATCGCAACCGTCAGGTTTAGAATCATGAGTTTAAAGGCCAAAAAAGTAAACGCTAATAAGGATCCAGGGTGACTGGTACCAACCAATGGAGAACTTTTGTTGCCCGTTGCACCAAAGGTAGTTACAACTGCAGGCCAGTACACCGCGCATCGTTATTAGTGTCAAAGTTTAAATAGTATGGAAGTAAATATACCGTCATTGACGCTAATTAAGATTTTTTTTTTTTTTTTTAAAAAGGTGTATTCTAATTTCGGCGTTTATGCTAATTTGGGAACAGCAAAAATGGAATATTCGCTGTACGATTATACACATTATTATATGTATCCATACAAAATATTTAAAATCGTACGCCGTCGTGAAATTTAAATATCCGTACATGTAAGACTAATTACGTGTCAGAACAATCCCGTTTTTTTAGCGCACGATCCTATGCGTGCGCGTCTGATTTAACTCATTTTTTGTAAAATTTTCACTTGAAAAGGTACAGTTGTGTACGGTCTGACATCGACCGTACACCACACTATTTATATATTATTGTAATTCGTCCTTTACGCTATTTTGTACGGTACCTTAATTAACGTCAAGGAAAAATTAAAATCATGTATCCTATTTGAGGAAAAAAATCAAAATTTTAATAACCCAAATTAGTGTCGTTGACACTAATAACGATGCACGGTGTAGCGTACCATAAAATTATGACACGTCCCTTTTGTACGGACACATATAGTGCTTAACTGCTTACTGTTAAGCTCTCCTGTACCTTACCTGAATCGAGCGTTTTTAGGTGTGAAGGTCGCGTGTGAGGGGGTCCACGTCGCCCTGCACTCCTTTCACTCCAATTTCGCTTTACGACGCCTCGCGCCGCGCGGCGCGTCGCAAGTATAAATATGTTTAGGGGATTTTCCTTATTGGTGGTTTTTTTTTATAAAAAAAAATCCGAACCAACAACCCTATGACCCTAAAAATCCGCGGTACCCGGGCGGTATTTGGCGAAGTGTGCAGGTCTCGGCGCATTTCGCCTCGTGTAGGAGACCTGCACACCCTGCACACCCTGCACACCACGGGCGACAAAACTAAGTCCCTCCCTTTCTCCCTCTCTCCCTCTCTTCTTCGTCCCGCTCTCTCCATTTCGTCTCCCTCTATCCCTCGCATGAATTTAGTTACCATGTGACATTTCTTCACTATTTGTAGAGCCATCATGGTTGTAAATTTTCTTTCTCTCCTCTTCCTTTCTTTTTCCTTCACGTATTTATGGTTGCCAGTCGGAGCCTCTCCCTCTGCCTCCTCCTCTTTGTCTCCTTCTCCGCTCTCTCCCTCTATATCTATCCATGGAAGGCGTTCCCTCATTAAAACAGAAAACTCTAAACACTGGTCCCATCACTGGACATCTGATCCAGGAAAATTTCTTACAAGAGGAGGAAAGCAAGTTCTTGAGGGCTCAGAAGGAAGCGTAGGTTTCATTAAGGATGCTGTTTTAGGTTTTGAAGCTCGAAGGAAAGACCTAAAAGCCGTCCATTTGGACTATTTCCGATTTAATAACGATCCTGAACATATGATTACTCCAAAATGTAAGGGAGGAAGCTGCCAGGAAGCTGCGTTTCAAAAATGCGATGGAAACTTCTCAGCACTTTCCATCGAATCTTGCTGGAATGAGAAAATGTCTGATCTTGACTTTATTGACCCGAAACCTCCCTTAAACTGCCCGTTATTAAAACCAAGGCCAGGTCCCGGAGTTATACCCGTTTTCAATTCGAATTGCTCTTTTTTACAAGATTACATTCGGCATGAGATGATTGGAGGGCAAGTTTACATCCTTAATTCGGTTTATATCAACTCTCGAGGAAATCCATTTACGCGCGAATACCATTTTGACCGAGGAGGCTGTGCTTGTGACGGTGAAGTATAAAACTCATTTTCCTCTTTACTTCCTCTGGCCGTCTGAATTGTAAGAAAGGGTAAAGGTGTTGAAGTGCAGCAATGATCTCTCTCCTTCTCTCTCCTTCTCTCTCCTTCTCTCCTCTTCTTGCTTATTTTCGCCATTCCTGTCTAGCCTTATTTTTTTCTCTTTACTTTTGAATTTTACAAATAGTGAAAAGGTGGTAGAACTTGGCAATTTGCCCTCCCTCCCCTCCCTCCCTCTCCCTCTCTCCCTCTCCCTCACTCCCTCCCTCTCCATTCTTCCAGGCACTGAGACTGTGAGGTTAAGTACCATCCACAATAAATGTTTTATTTATATTTTTCCTCCGTCCTACTTTCGTCTCTCCCTCCTCCATATTATCATATGTTGCATTTCTTTCTCACTTCTCTTTCCTTCCTTCCCTCCCTCTCTAGCTTCTGGCCTTCCCTTCTACACCTTGTGCACTTTTTCGACTTTCTCCTTCCCTGCTCACGTCTTATCCTTCTTTCCTTCCTAGACTTGAACTGTTTCGAAGATGTTTTTGTCATTCATAGTTTTGCAGGCTTTGCAGATTTCAGTTACAAAATTAGGTGTTACTATTCTTAACCTTTAACTTCCAATGTGGAAAGCAGCTTGTGTTCCCTTTTTCATCTCATGTTTTTTTTGTAATGTACTGTACTGTTTTTGACTGTGCATTTTCCCACTGAGACACCATTGTCAATGTATTGCTTTTAAATATGAAAAGAACAATGACATTAACGTATCTTATTTCTTCACTTAAGTCTTTTCCGCGGGCAATTCTGGATCTTTCAAGCTTGACCTCTCAAGTTAGATAAAGATTTGACTTTGGCATTTCCTTCCGATTGTTTTTTGAGGAACAGCCCTATGTGTATTCACCTGACACGCCTGTACGTGTATTCGACGAGATTATCAACTTAGCCCATTGGAATGCCTATGCTTTTTTTCATGGAATAGTGGAGCTTATGCCGGCTATCCTTTTGCTTGTGGATATTCTTCGGCGAAATCCTCAGATTCCTGTGGCACATCGACAGGGGCAGGTGAGAGTTCGAGTCCTTATTGGTTTTGCTGGCCGCTTGTAAAGATATGTTTCTTTTTCAGAGGGAGTTGAGAGAATTCCTGGATTTAACAAAATGTAAGATTGTTTTTTATTTTGCAGCATTCATTTCTACAAAATGTTGGACTGCACCTTCTTGGAATTCGAGCAGAACAACTTAACGTTTTTGAGTTTAAAGATTCAGAGCTTATATTTGGGAAGAAAGTCTATCAGGTATGGCATTAGTTAGTACATTGTCAACGGGTTTGTGTATGGCATTGGCATTTCAAACTTTTCTCTCTTTGTTGTTGACTTATGAATGTATCTGCTGTCTTAAGAATTGAGATACTCCACAAACTTATGCTTTTTCCTTGAAAATTTTACCTGTTCTTTCAGCCGTTCTATGCTCCCTGTGCCCGTCCGAGTCGTTCCCAGTGGCAGTTTTTAAGGAGCAACTTCCTCCTACCGCCAGATGGCATTCCGATTCTTAATCCTGATTGGACGCTCCGGAAGCCAAAGAGAATTGCGACAGAAAGTGACGGCTTTCCCTCTGATTGGTTAGCTGTGTTGGGAAAGCGATATGGAGAGAGGAACTTATTGCAGTCAGATGAAATTGAAATGGCTATGGTTAAAATATTTGGTAAAAAACGGGTCGTGACATTTGATGGCAGCGTCTCCATTATTGAAGGTAAGGCTTGTTTAAAATTAACTTTTCATATAATCTTGAGTGTGAGTCTGGGAAGGATGCCAAGAGGGAAAAGCTGAACCAAGTTGTTTCCAGTCTTCGCCTGGTGATTTAGGGGTGTTTTTGTGGATGATTGTTAATCAATTCACAAGTCACTGTGAATTGCACCTAATCTTTGTATCTTACACATGAAGTCTATCACCTCTTTCACTTGATCGAAGTTCGAATAGTTATGGTGGTTATTGTGACACGATTCTCAAAGGATATAAAAACAAATGCTTCTAATAAAGAGTGTTTAATATGCAAGTATTGTTGTTGGAGCTTCTAGCAAGTGGCATATGGCATGTCTTTGTCGTGTCAGTGTTAAAAGAGTCACATTATTTGCACCTTGTCTTTTTCTGACGTTGATCTATGTACATGTTTGGCATGTGTCTCTTCAGCAAAGGCCCTCTTCAATCGTGCGAGAGTTTACGTCTCACCTCATGGGGCAGCCATGACCAACATGTTTTTTATGCCCTTTGGAAGTATAATATTTGAAATTCGACCGAATGGTTATTTCAATGCATGTTTCCATTTTTTGGCGGAAGTGAGTCGACACAGTTACTATCTTGTATTAGCGGAGGGTACAAAACACACTTCTTTAGATGCAAATATGACAGAAGTTTTGGATGTTCTAAACACCATTGCTCGCAGTGTAAAGTAAATACCACATTTTTTTTTTCTGATTTTGGTTTACGTGAAGCCGTTTGTACAATTGGAAGTCTGGTTTAAGGAGCTCGCTTCGCATAGGGTTAGAATACGTGCTAAGAGAGTTCTTTTGCTCTACTTTGTTTACTTTAGTGAGCACGTGTACATTCACTCAATTGGTAAACTTTTCCAAAGCTTTAAATAGAAGTGTGCTGGTTGCTGTTTTCTGGTAGTGGTAGTTTGACTTAGATAGGAAGATGAGAGTAGTGAAAATGGATATTACAGCAGTCATATAGGATGTTCATCAATTCGACGCGATGCTCCGAATTTCAGAAATTGTTTCTCTTTTATATATAATCAGAAAAGCAAATACATTAGCGTGAAGAATTAATTATTGAAGTGTAACAGATCACAAATAGTTCAATCAAATTTTGTTCAGTAGTTGGAGCAGATTTCACGTGGCGTAAAATTTCTCCTGTTGCTGACTTGGTGAAATTTTTTTTTTTTTAAATCTTAGTATTGATGTAATCGTTGTGCGGATTTCTTCATCCAGTCCTTTTGATTGTAGCCTTCTGGCATAACATTATCGATTTAGTCTGCAGATTCATTTCTTCAGGGAATCACTCAGTTATAACTTTGGTTGGGGGGGGGGGAGGAAGGAGGGAGATGGGAATTTATAGTAAGGCTGTCGCTGTCATAAGATGACCATGTGCACATCATTGCTTTGATTGCCAGCAGTTTTTATTGAAGGAGTCATGGTTAGTTTTACATTTGTGTTGGAGGATTTGGAAGGTGAAAACTGGAAATATATCATCCCTATGAAAGTTACTCTGATGTAACTGAATTTTTTTTTTGACCCATTACCATATATTAGTGTTAATAATTTTCTTTAATTCAGTGGTGCATAATGATCCACATTACAAAGCATAATTTAGTGTGACAAAATGAAGTCAACGTCTTTCGTTAGTGAATTTACTTTACCATGTTTACAACTATTAGCAATATCAGATTTTGTTCTTTAGTCTGTTTAGAGTGGTGGTCTTCTTTGTCAAACTCACTCGCATCATATTGGCATGGAGACCAGTGTTTTGTGGGAGCTTGAATCCTATCTATGTATCAATGGACTCAACTGAATACATGACAACAGTATGTACGTCTAGCATTCTGATAACTTAAGTAGACATGCCTCTTCCTCTTTTGAAGTAGATGAAAAAGCTCAAAAACAAATCATACGAAGCCTTCACATCACATTGACAAACAGCAACTACCAAAACAGACTACAAAACGAAAAAAATGAAGCAATAGACGTGAAAAACAAACAAACTGCAGATCTTTATTTGTTGAACTAACACAGTAAGCGCAGAGAACAACTTCGATGTGCTTCCGTTCTTCGGGCAAAGTAGGATATAGGCTCAAGGGTGCCATACCATGGCAGCGAAAAAAACAAATTCCCTGATTTTACCATATATTTTATTGATCGACCTGAACTCAGCTTCTAAAGTAAATTTTAACTAGAGATGACCGATTTCATCAACTGCAACTGCCAAGATATAACATTCCTCCCTAAGACAATCAATCAAACAATCGATCTTTGATTGATACTTACTGGAAAATTCGAGATAACAATACTAATTAACAAACGGGCCAATACAAAAAATTTAACACAATCATATTCGACTTTGAATCCAATTTTTCGTTTGTTAATTTCCAAACCTCAGACTACTTTGTCTTATTATGCCCATTTTGCTATGAGACTCATACAAGCTCCTCCGGCTAGAAGAGATACAAAACCACAAACTGTCTCCAAAGTCCCTCTTTGATTTTCTCCCTCTTCATCCATAAAAGCCGGAACAAGAAGGTCAACGAGAGCATTATAAATGAGAATTCCGGCTGACAGGGAATTAAATACCCCGTTTATAGCCAACATCGTCTTACTATTTTCGTTATACGAATTTCCGGCCGCAATCCCAATCGCCACTCCCAAAGGACAAGTTAACACAAATAACGATGCGAGAAAACACAGTTTGTAAAAACTGAGTTTGGCTTTTGCTAGCGCACCCCCAAGGGCAATACCTTCGAAACCCTACAAGAAAAATAATAATAACAATTGCAAAAAGGAAGGGGTGGAGGAGAAAAACAAAAAATGAAAGGAAATGGACAAAGTGTTAAGTCAAAGTTTCTTACGAACTCATCGTTTCATAAATGATCAAAGCACTATTTGAGTTTACCGGTTTTGAAGTTAAAATACAATGTGTGTAGATTCCACAACAAAACTACTCCCTACCAAATCATGACAGCTTGCTTTGCAGAGGGAGGAGGGAGGGAGAGAGGGAGGGTACCTGATGGAAAAGTAATGCAAAGGCGAGGCCTTGAACGAAAGAAATATCTCGCGAAGTTCCCAAAGAGAGGCCGATGAAAATAGAGTGGAAGATGATGCCTGCTTCAAGAGTGTATGCTGTGACTCGTCGATTTCGAATGTCGATGTCTTTCTCGGTCGGAAATAACGATTGGCCATTTTCTAACGAATTGACCAGTTCCCCTGACGTAAAGAAAAAAAAAATAGTTAGTTCAAATTAGAGATGGTAGAAAGAAAGTGGAGTTACTACTATCACGGATTTTGACCACTTATATATGCACCTTACAATGTCTCGCCAATTGATTTCGCAAACCCAGTTTTAGGTGGCGTGCAGCTCTTACGTCAGCAAGCACATGTTCGTACAATGGTCGTAAACATCCGTACAATTCTCTCTGCCCTCCAACGCCTGTGTCTTAAAGCTCAGTCACCATGTCATGTCGAAAGACAATTTTAGTGCAAAATGAGCCCTATATCGCAAAATCGAGCTTGTATCTACGATTTAAAAGACGATCGTACAAGACAAATTTCCTTTTGAGCAGAATGTTTAGTACTTTAATAAGTGCGATGGTGCTGCGTATCTTCTCCCATCGCATGACGACATGTTGCTCAGTATTCCTCATATGGTAAAACGTAAAGCTCCGGTACAAGTTTTAGGACGCCCATTGCGGTATGGAGCTATTTTGGAAACGTGACGTAAAATTTAGAGAAAAACTTATCGCAGACAACGTTTTCAATACGCGAAGCTTTTACGGCGGCCGTACAATAGCGTACAGATGTCGTACAGACGTGGTACGAGACGGACGGCAAAAAACGTCGACTACTTTTTGACTTCTCACAGCTAACTAACGACCGGCTGAAATCAACAAAAAGATGCGACTGGGACATAGAAATAGGAGTATCCGACGGAGGGTTTTTAGTATGTAGCACGAGTGTTAAGTAATACTATTTTGTAATTGCATATGTATTGGAAAAAACAAACCGATTCGCCCCGGGGTGATATATCGGACCGCCTTACCATTCAATAACCAATAATATCGGTTATAAGGGAAATTCGCCGATACCCAACACTTCACCGCGTTACCACTGTAGCTTTACGGATTAAAACGTGCTAACGCGCAACAAGAAATTAACAATACTAATTCGGTGCAAGGAAACGTGACAGCTGTAGCCCACGTTCTTAAAGAGTGTTGCACCACTCGTTTGTGACTTTTGGCCGGTCAAGTGGCGACCGCATTAGTTTCACCCACGGCCTAACCAAATCGTCTCCATTTCATGTCGCACATTTTCCCCCCCCCTCACTCCTCACCTTCCCGCCCCCTCGATTTCCCTGACGCTGCGGCTGCCTGCATTCCCATGCGCAGCGAGTGCTCCACTATGAAGGTAAGCAGTGCTGCCGTCAGCGCCAGCACAGGACCCCACGGGAACTCCGTCGAGAGGCCCAGACAGGGGCTATTCATCACCTCCGTAGCCTCTGATGACGTCATCGTGTCACGCCAAGTCACACCACAAGACAGCCGGCCAGGACGCACATGTGAGGCGAGGGAAAATGGTGAAGGCATCCAAAATAACGAACACTGTCTCTAATTCTATTGTCCCTCCTCTCTCTCCTTGCCTTCACCCCCCTCTTCGCTCCCCAAAACAAACTTGAAGATTATAAATTGACAACAATGGCAGTAAACATTTATGAAAGGAAAAAAAAACTCCAATGAGAGATCGCCACCTGGCAGCACGTGGACGATTCCAACCGCCAAAATGACCCCCGCGGCGAAAGTTTGAAAAAGGAAAAAGACAAATCTGAACCGACCGTTGAAGGCAACTGGCAGAATGAAACCAATCCTGCAGTGACAAGTGGCAGAAAAAAAGGGGGAGAGGGGTAATCGGTGCAACGAATGTGCACACGGGGATCGCATTTTTGTGACGTCAGATTTTGAACATCGGATTTTTCAAACTGACGAAAAACTTTTGAAAGCATCTCAGTCAATATTTTTGTCAGTTTTTTTTTAAATATATATTTCATTAAAGGTATTCGATTTCGGGCTGTTGAATTGTATTATTTCGAATTAAACTAATCGAATAATCGTATTCTAGATTCGGTACATTTTTTTTGAATTCTGCGATAGCTTGCTGGCATTGGCCGTACAATTCATGTGCATGAAATGACAAAACCTAAGAAAAATTGGTCTCAGAAGGGTAGAATATTCCGTACAATCCTGCCAGCAGAATGCCAAAAAGACCTCCGATTCGATACGCGAGAGCCTCTCGTGCTGTGGAGTCGCCTTTTTCACACTCGTTCTCCATAATGAGAATGGGAGGGAGAGAAGAGGAAGAGAGGAGAAGAAGAGAGTCAAAGAAGTTAAAATGGGAAAGTCTGGAATCTTCAGCCAGCTCAGGTCCTACTTGTATTCACTATAAAAATAAAATGTCGTCCTTTTGTACTTTTTGGGGAGATTCTGTTAATTGTTTAGGTTATTTCCAAAAAATTCAAAGCGATGGAGATACAAAGAGCGAAAGAGAGACATAAAGAGAGAGAGAGAGAGAGAGAGAGAGAGAGAGAGAGAGAGAGAGAGAGAGAGAGCGAGGGAAAGAAAAAAGTGAAATAAATGCAAAATAGTTCCTAGTTATACGTTTCTGTTCAAGCCTTCGACTTTCTCACGTGACGCAGAGAGACTTCCGGAGGAAAAAAACACAAATGGCGAGAGAAGTGTCGTCATTTTGGAGGCGCGAGTTGTGGCATCATTGTCGGTGGTGAAAGTTCATGACGACACGAGAAAAAAGTGTCGACACGTGTCGTTTCGTTGAGGATGTCAGGGTTGCGCAGTTCCGGTATTTATGTCCTCATTCTGGGTGATATGATTGGCTGTTGAAAAAGCTCAAACTGATTGGCCAGTGACTCGTTGCAAGAGTGTCGACATCGTGTGCCACATTTCCGTACTTGTCGGTATTGTACCAGTCGTACTTCTATTTCTCACTGCCATTGGCGGGCTGACTGACAACCACGGACTCAATCCCCCTATTCAAAACGTCGTGACGCACAACAGCAAACCACAGAGAAACCAGAAGGTTGTACTTTTTAACAGTACGAACATTTTTTTGCTTTGCCCTTTCTGCCCCTTTTCTAAGGGTATTTCCCCATGTACTTGTAACTTAGCGAACTTACTTTGTATTTTAGTGCGGATCCGCCGGACCCGGTTTTAAGTGTCCCTATGTGTAAGGGCATGGTTACATCAGGAGGTCTCTGTAATAGTACGGACAACAAAATCTCTGTATTACATAGGCCTCGGTTACATCGCGTAGCGTCTGTAAAGAAGTTTTCGTATACGTGTTTCGATTTGAGAGGCTCCACGTAAGTTGACGATCAAATCTCGAAAATCGTCAGAGATCTAAAAACCGACCAAGTTTGTTTGAAAATCAGTAGTTCCGTATTACGAACGTGTACTTCCAGGTATACCGTGTCAATGTACCTCAAAGATCCCTTTCACTCATAGTTGTTCAAATCGCTCGATTTTTTCCTTTTTTGCGATTGAAACGTATAATTCGTGACTTTTGAAAAAATCGTAAAAAAACGTGTACTGTAAACTGAAACTGAAATTTTACGGTAATCTGTAAACTAATTACTGTAACTGTACTTTTTTTACGTATGTGTACGGAATAAAACGGGAAATAAGCGTCGCACTTATTGGTACTTTCTGTTCAGTGAACTGAACAGAAATACCACGGAAGTTGTACGTTATATAATCGAAAATGTACGGACATTTTCGAAAAGAGACGTTGGACGTCACAATAATTTCGCGCATTCAGTTTGAAATTTGTACGGGCGTCTTCTTCAATTTTTTTTGAAAGAAGACGCCATGGAACAGAGACGAAATTGCTAAAAATGTTATCTTGGTAGCATTAGAACCCGGGTGTGTTCACTCCATAGCATACCTTTAGGTGGACGACAGGACTACCATTTGGTAAAGTCGTTCCATTCTCAATACATGTTGTGATAAAAGTTTAAAGAGTTTATTTTCTTACCGCTCATTTTTAACGGGAAAAACTTGCAAACTGCGTTATATGTAATAGTTTTTTGTTTTTTTATGTACGGAATAGTACGGAAGGAAATTCATTAACGATTTTTTGCGATTTGATCCATAGTTCAAAAGTAGGCTTTTTTATGGTAGGCCTTTGGTAGGCGCACAACACTTTGCACAAAACTCGCGCAGCATAGGCATACTGTATGTGTGTGCGTCGTGCACACTCCTGTACGAACGTCCGAATTTGACGTAAGATCAAAGTACAGCGCAGGCCGCCGGACGGAAATTTTTAGCGAACTGACACTGCGTAGGATGACATTCCGTGGGAAAAATAACCGGGAAAAAAAAAACCTTAAAAAAATCTCAAATAGCGTAGTTTATTCTATATTTTTCATTACTCTAATTACGGCTATGTCTAAACTTGAAAAAAAAATCGGACAAAAAAATCTTTTTCTGTGAGTTTTGAGCGACTTTTTATTAAAACCGTCAGATTCGGACGATCTGACGGTCGTTGATGAAAGAAACGATCTAAGAAGATCACATGAAAAGCCCATAACACAACTTACGACAAGACTATCGTCAGATTTGGACGATCGGACGGTCGCTGATGAAAGTAGCGATCTAAGAAGATCACATGGAAAGCCCGTAACACAACTTACGCTAAAGGCGGCCTACAAAAGGCCTACCAAAAAACATCTACTTTTGAACTATGTTTCACTCTGGTGATGTCGCCATTCCTGTTTTTCCTTTACATTGACAGCAAATTCATTCTCTTTTCTTCCTTTACGCCGATTGGAAATTCACTACACCATTATATGTTCATACTTTTTTATTAAAAACATAGTCCAACAAGCCATCCCTAAAGTATACAAAACGGTCAACAACTTTCTCAACACTAAAAATCTTTCATAAAAAATATCTTTTTTGACAAAACTCACATTGATTTCAAACTGCCATTTTAGATTCCATTTCATTACAGACGTCGCTCATTACTCCATACTTAAAACGGTTATATAAGTCAGTCAACACTATACATGTTTTAAAATAAAGTTATTCGTTTTGAAAAATAAACCTCACTTTATTAAATTAGGTCATATTATGGATTGGGAAGGACTTTGAAAAAAGATTGATCATGGAATTGTTCTTAAAACTGTGCCTTTTGTTAACTTTCAATGATACTAGTCATCAAAGTGAAGAGGGGTTGAATTTATTAG
The DNA here is from genome assembly GCA_037447655.1 of Zygnema cylindricum. Lineage (NCBI taxonomy): Eukaryota > Viridiplantae > Streptophyta > Zygnematophyceae > Zygnematales > Zygnemataceae > Zygnema > Zygnema cylindricum. The sequence continues at coordinate 197,109 of JBBHKE010001198.1, forward strand.
CATTTATGATGTTTTTAGCACAAGAGAACTTAATTTCCGAACACAGGTTTGCATAAATTTTGCAGATGTGTTTGGAAGGATGATGGCCAATCGAAGAACGTTGTTTAGGGAGTTCTACATCCTCCCGCGAAGTCTACACTTTTCTATGAACCTTATCGATAGCTACGACGATGACGGGTATAAGAGCATATTTCGACTCTCACGTAATCTAGTGAATTATTTGGTAGAGGTGTTAAGAGAACAGATGGAAACAAATCCACCGCTAACTTTCTTTAACATTCCTAACAGGAAGCTTAGTGTGAAGTGACAAATAGAGATGGTGCTTTATCGTTTGGCCACAGGGAATAGTGCTTTATTTGTTGGCGACCATTTCGAAGTTAGTAAAGCAACAGTGTTAGGGAAACAAGCGGTCTTTTGTAAGGCTGTTTGGGAAATTCTTACTCCTCGCTTAATTAAATGGCCGACTAGAAGCATGTTTAACGATATTGTAATCGCGTTTAAGGATTATAAATTCAAATTCCCAAATTGTTGCGGTGCAGTAGACGCTACTCACCTTAGCATTGGTTTAGTGGATGGTATGTGGCCATCTAACTAGTTTGATAGAGAAAAAAATTATAGCACAGTATTACAAGCTGTTGTAGCTCCGAATTGTCGTATAATAGATGCATGTGTGGGCTGGGCGGGTAGCGTGCACGACTCAAGGGTGTTTAGAAATTCAAGAATCGGAAATGCGATCATTTTTGGAGGAGGAATAAAAGGCCCATCCATTGATGTAACAAGGATAGAGGTGCCACCATTTATTTTAGGCGATGCGGGCTATCTGTTGAGCAAAGGGTTGATCACTCCGTATCTAGGAACGGATATTCAAGAACCGGAAAAGGTCATTTAATTATTTTCATAGCAATCGACGGATGTGTGTCAAGAGGACAATCGGAGTCTTGAAGCGAAAGTGAAGAGTATTAAGCAGAAAAATGATATACAGACATACGGAAAATTTAGTCAATACCATAATCACAGCATGTACCTTACACAATTTGTTACTTCATGAAGATACATCTTACATTCGAGATGTTTCCCTACCTACGACGCCACCAAATGAGGAAGAAAAAGGTGATAGGGAAAACAATGGCGCGTATGATTGTGTCGAATGGAGACAATTACGCGATTTTTTGGTTGATGACTTATACAATAGGCATGGGGTATATCTAATGGAGGGTTGACAACTAGGTCAAAACATGATAAAAGTGAAAATAGAATGTGGATATGTCATCTAGTTGATATAGATTTGTAGCATTCAAGCGTAAAAAGATCAAACATAGAGTAGAAGTGAGCGAGTGGGAAGGAAAGAGTTTTGAAAATTGATTGGAAAATTAAGAGTTAAAATCTTTTGGAAAGTGACCGGTCTTTATTGGGAGGATAGTTGGTAAAGGAAAAAAATATAAATTAGATTTAAAAAATTTGTAAAGGCTCAATACGTAATACTTGGTATGGTTCAATGAGATTTTTTCACTTGTTAATTGATATCGTTCCGTATTTTTGAATCATTCTCGTGAATTACGTAAGAATAGTTAACTTCTTCTAGCCTCTTTATTATTTGCGTTGTCTTTATGGATGGTTTGTGCATCTATTTGAATGTCTTTGTTATGTTTTTACATGATTACATTGGCTATGTCTTGGAGAGAGGAGAGGAAAAAAGGAGAGGTTAGAGTGAGAGAGGGAGAGTAAAAGGAAAAGAGGGATTTTACATTTTAGGGGGAGAGAAATGTAGACAACAAAATTTTGAGAGAGGGGAGGAGAGGAAAAGGGAGAGGTTTTGTTTGGAGAAAAGGAGAAGGCATAATTTTGAGAGGAGTGGGAGAGGGAATGTAAAATATCAGATTTTATGAGGGAGGAAGATAAGGACGGCATACTTAAAAGAGAGGGGAGGAGAGGGATATGGAGAGGGAATTTTTGATACAGAGAGATAGGGAGAGCTTAGAATTTTGAAGGAGGCAAGGAGAGCTCTGAATTTTGAGAGAGGCAAGAAGAGCTCAAAATTTTGAGAGATGCAGTGGTAGAGAGAGAGATAGGGAGAGCTCAAAATTTTGAGAGAGGCAAGGAGAGCTCAGAATTTTGAGAGAGGCAAGGAGAGCTCAAAATTTTGAGAGAGGCAATAAAAGCTCTGAATTTTGAGAGAGGCAAGGAGAGCTCAAAATTTTGAGAGAAGCAATGGGAGAGAGAGAGATAGGGAGAGCTCAGAATTTTGAGAGAGGTACGGAGAGCTTTGAATTTTGAGAGAGGCAAAGAGAGCTCAGAATTTTGAGAGAGGCAAGGAGAGCTTAGAATTTTGAGAGAGGCAAGGAGAGCTTAGAATTTTGAGAGAGGCAGTGGCAGAGGGAAAAAATTATCAGATTTTTGAAGGAGGGAGATATGGATGGCATAATTAAAAGAAAATGGAGGAGAGGGAAATGTAGAGGGAATGGTTGGAATAGAGGGAGAGTGAAAGGGCAGAAATTTGAGAGAGGCAGTGAGACATGACAGTTTATTGCATGTGTTACATAGGGAGAGAGAAAGACGACAAGGAAAACAAGTAGATAAGAACAATATTAAATACCAATTGAAAAATCATATCAGTGTAAACACAATTTTCAAAGTAATTACGTTGGTAAAGACACTTTTTGTCATTCTCTTTCAAAAATTACATTTTTTACATAAAACACAAGTCTTTTAACAATTTTGACCACACAGCGTGGTTTTTGTATTTTTTAAAGTTTCTTGTACATTTCTATACCTCCACTCGTGACATAACTAAATATAATATCAAACCCCTAAAGTAACCCTAAAGAACACTAAAAGCACAATAAAATTGAAACTTTTTCAAAAACGTTATGACCTTGACGAAAATTGCTTGCCCCCATCAACAACAATAAATTTTTTTTTTTTAATAAAACTAATACACATTTTCAAAAGAACGCAAAACAAACTCAATTAAATAAAAGTAGTTGAAATAATAATGTCAGAAACGATAACGTGAAAATATAAAACCAAACATCAAAATCATTATGTACACATTGTAAACTAAAAAGAATGATATGAATATAAAAAATTCGTACATTATAATATCAATTTGCATTTGATGTGTTCCCTCCTTCACGATTTTTGTTTTGGGCAAACATCTAAATAGCGCCGATCAACTTTTGTCTCCCTTCGTTCTCCTTTTCCCTTTGTTGCTCTTTTTTCTCCCAATTCGCCATCAACATTTCTCCAAACTTGTTAATTTTATCTTTATTTTGTTTCTAACGTCCCTTGTATTTCTCCAGCTGCCTCTTGAAACGCCTCGAGATCTAATGCACCTGTTTTATTTGTATTTATTCTCTTTCGTGTATTATTGTCATCAGATTGTCCAAACAAATTTTTTTCAGTACTCCCGTCATCTTGGAGTGAGGTTGATTTATTTAGGCTTACCATGTACGTATCACGCACATGGGTAGGTGGAATGTTTTGGTTCCCACCCACGGCTTCATCCATTGCTGCATAATATCGTTCTCCAAAAGAAGATGACAACTTTTTTTTCGGTCCTACTTATTGTTGACATCATCCAGAAATCTTGATTGCCGGACGCGATTTTCATCTGCCAAACTTTAACCTTCTTATAATCCTTTTGTAAATTGTCCCACTTTTGCCAACACCGTCTGATTTTTTTTTTCATCCCGTGCGTTTCTAGTTGTGTACAAATCAATTTCCATTTTTCTTCTGCGGTCTGATGAATGGCTTGTAAACCATTTGTTTTTTTTTTGTAGCTCTTCCCCCTTCATCGAAATCATCTTTAGAGTTTCGTTTTCACTCCAGCGACCATAAACATTCAAAGGGTTTGTTGTTGTTTTTTTGTGTTTTTGTCGTTTATTCGGCGCTTGACTATCCTCCGTGTTACTTATTGTTTTTGGATCTGTATTTTGGGTTCCTCGTTTCATGCCTCATTTGTTACATTTGATACCTTTTTTTTTATTGTTGCACATGTTTCGTTCAAGTTACTGGCCCCTAAGTCTGAACTTTGTTGGGTACAACCTTCTCCACCTACAAAAAAAACAAACACAAACCAAATTTTCTACATTTGCTAGTAACATTTTTTTTGCTTGAAATAATAGTGGAACAAAAACAAATAAATTGTCTTCTTTCTATCCAACTTTGTATTCCTATCACTCTCATTCTCCTTCTCCTTCTCTCCAAAATCTGCCCTAAACCTTTCCCTCACCCTCTCTTTCTTAAAAACGTGCCATCTCTAGGTTTCTCTTTTAAAAAACATACAATTTTCCTGTCTAAAAATTTATGGTGAAAAAAAAAATCAACAAAAAAAAGGAAAAAGAAGAAAGAGTTGAAGAAAAGTATGGAGGAGAATGATGAAGAAGAGAATGGGAAAAAAAAGGATGAGAAGGAGGATTAAAGGACGAAGAGGTGAAGAAAAAAGTGTGAAGGATACAAAAAACCTCCCCTAAAAATTTGCCTATTTCATCTACCTCTCCCTCTTTCCCCCACTCTCCCTCTATTACTCAAAAAAATCTGCCTCGCCTAAAATTATGCCATCACTCTCTCCTCCTCTAAAAAATAAACACTTAAAAGCCTACCTATTCCACTACATCTTTCTTAAAAGAAAAAAAATGGATAAAAGAGGAAGGAGAGAGTTAAAAGAGAAGAGAAAAAAGTGAAAACAAAATTCAACAGGAAGAAAAAAAGGAAGGAGGTGAAGAAGAGCAAGGAAGAGGAATAGAAAATAAAAAAAAGGAATAAAAAGAGGGAATAAAAATAAATATTGCTATCACCCTCTCCTCATCTCAAAAATATACACACTCTTTGAATCCTGCGTATTCCTCTACCTCTCTCTTAAAAGAACAAAAAAGGGATAAGAGAGGAAGGAGAGAGTTAAAAGAGAAGAGAGTAAAAACAAGATTCAACAAACAGAAAGAGAAGAAGAAGTTGGTGAAGAAGAGCAAGGAATAGGAATGGAAAATAGAAATAAGAATAAAAAGAGGGATAAAAAATTCTGCCATCAACCTCTCCTCATCTCAAAAATATACACACAATAAAAACTAGAAGAGAAAAAGGAGAGTGAAGAAGACAAAAAACTTCCCCTAAAAATCTGCCCATTTCCTTTACCTCACCTTCTTTCCCCCACTCTCCCTCTCTTGCTCTCAAAAATCATCCTCTATCAGAATTTTACTGTCTCCCTCTCTCAAAATCAACCTTTTTCTTTTATCTCTCTTTCTTTCTTTCACTTTATTGAAGTCATATTTTTTTTTATCAAAGAAAAGGACTAAAAAGGCAAAAAAGTACAAGATGAAGAAAATGAAGCTGAAAAAGATAAGTTCTTTGAAGTAAATATATGTATACCTCACCTGTTACAACTTTTTCTTGGTCAAAGTTGCCTCCTCCTTCTAAGTTGATGGGGTTCTCACAATTTCCCCCAGGCCTAGAGTTTTGCGATTGGTTCCCAGCTCCTTGGATGGTTGAAGTGCCAAATTTTTGTGGAATAGATGATGGTAATGTTCTCGGTGGAAAAGCAAACGGGTTGAAATCGCCCCTTATGAACGACATCCTGATGAGTAAATTGGATTCAGGATAACTTACACGGTAGACCATAGCCTGGATAGCGACGCTTAAATAAGCATCAAAGGTCCTTTTTTATATCTGTTTTCTTTTTAAAAAAATTGATGTGATACATAAAATTTTGAGAGGATGGCGGGAACTCCATCTTTCCTTTCTTTTATGAAATTTAAAATTACGTTGGAAGATTCCATTCTATTTAAATTTACACTCACATTTAAATTTGTGTTTGAAACCAAAAGGGACAAAAAATAGCGCGCGAAACCATAGAGCTGGAAGGAGGACAAAAATTGTACTTTTTTGGGAAGGCAAAAACGATTTTTGCCTTCCATTTTTAAGATGGCAAAAACGTTTTTTGCCTTCCAAAAGAAGTACGATTTTCGAAAAATTGTACTTCTTTTCGTCAAAGGTTTTACGGTCACCTTGTCCGACGGCACGTGACTTTAAGTACGTGCGAAAATTTTAATTTTTCTTTGTCGCACGTCTTTATAGTCCACGTGTAATGACTCTACACGTTATGTATTGCCCAACCCACCTCGCGGAGGTGGGTTGTGCAACACAGAGGCGGATGTAGCGTTTGCTTCGCGGATGTAGCGTTTGCTTCGCGGATGAAGACCAGAATAGGATCGGGCGTTTGATGTTTTCTCCCGGATCTTTAGAGAATCGTAATCTTATTTTCTGTAATGTTCTTTTCCAAAAATTCACGATGAGATAGTACGGCATGGTACGGCCAAGTACAAAAATGTGTAATAAACCTCACTTTTCGTCTGATGTAACCATACCCTAAGAACGTAATCGGAACTTACGTCTGTGACGACTGTATACGTCGACAATACCTGCGACGGTTGTCAACGTCTACAATCTGTGTTGTCGCACGTTAATTTTGGAACTGCTTGTGATGTCGCATGTTTTACCGTTACATTGTAGACGTATCGCCATCCAGCCTTTGTCGTTTCACGGTTGAAGAAGATGCAATTTGCCTCTGCTTCGCCCGTCCGCTCGACGTGAAATGGCATCAGAATTTTGAGACCCTTTGAAAGAAAAAATCCGTACTAGACAAAAACGGAAAAAACCAAACAAATTGTGTATTTTTTTTTGTCGTATTTGAACGCAAACGGACAAAACATAGCGAATTTTGTACTGTTTTTGTCTTTGGAAATCGTATGAAAATTTTGAAAATTACGGCACGTGCAAATACATGTTCCTATTTGTTTATCGACAATACCTAGTTTTAAAACAAATCGCGCATGTGTTTCAAACATAAGTTTGAAAATGACGTTTTTTGTCATGGAAGTGTGTCGAAAACCACAAGACGACAAATTATCGTACATCCTAAGTTCGAGGATGACGCAAATTGTACCCTACAAATTTGCGATTCCTTGGTACGGTTGCAACTTAGGCAGTACGACGCTAAGTTTTACAAGAAAACGACAAAAAAAAACCCTTATTTATGCACATGGGGACATACCCTAAAAAGAAAAAACATTATAGTCGCATTCGTCTCTGGTGAAAGCGATAACTGATCGTCAATATTTTTTGTGTAAGATCTTGAGCCGTTGAGTGTTTTGAGTTTTTATTGGCCTTGTCATGTTCCAATTTTGATGTAATGAAAAAAGACACATGGTACAATCCCATTTGTTGTATCCCGCGTGGTTGTAATGGTATGATAACGGCCAGACAAATTCGACGTCACACCAAAATGTCGTGATATCAATATCGGTAGAGTAATGTACAGTATTGTAATTTTAATTTTTCCGCGTGCGATCCTATCATATCACGCCATACACTACACCGTGAATCATAATTAAAGTAAATTACTCTAATTCGATCACTCGAAATTTTGACTATATCACATCAAATAGAGTAAATGATTCTATTTTTTTCATTATGCTATTTAAGGTAAGGTTTATTTAGCGTTTTTAATTCTAATATATGTTTGTTTTAAAAAGTGTTGAGTACGGACGATGTTCGACCGTGCACAATTGTACTTTTATAAGTAAAAAAATACAAATAATGATTTAATGCATGCCATTATCATGCAAATGCGTTTTAACAAACCGTGTAGTGCAAACATCATAGTGACGATAAACTGTATGTTTTGTCAGATTATGTACGAAAACCTTATTTACAGTAGAGGATATTAGCCTGCCAAATTAGAATACACTGCATAAATTAGAGTAAATTCATTTTTGAAAAAGTTCTATCACATAAATTAGAGTAAATTACTCTAATTTTTTTTTTTCTCTTTTTTTTCTCTAATTTTTTCATTACTCTAATTACGATGCGCGGTGTACACCGCCAATCACTATTAGCGAGTTGTACGCTAATTCCGTCCCACTTTTTTTTTAAATTCTTCATTAGTGTAGCTCATTCTATTTTTTTTTATACTCTATTTAGAGTTCAGTTTAGTGTATCGTACAAAACGGAAGTACGTCATCATTTAATTAGTGTGGTGTACGGACAGTGACAGACCGTACAAGATCGTACCTTTTAAATAAAAAGGTACAATTCATTATGTTTAATAGTCGCGGACGCATGAGAATGTGCGATCTTAAATGGGGTTCAATCCAGATAGTAAAAAATTACGTTCGCACATATTTGATCAATAACCGCATCATCGACAGTGTGAACGTCAAACATATACGCATGAAGAAGTCAACTTTTTCAGTAAATGAACGTAACTGAATGCAATGTTGCGCCATCGTATTACAGTAACTTTGATATATACGGTTTGGACTCCAAGGAGGTTCCTTGTAAGAAGTTATAGTTATTATTAATGCTATTTTATGGCTATGGTTCAATTAGCGTAAAAGTTTACGGTATTAAGGTGAAAATGGTTCCATTTAGTATAAATGTCTATTGTAATAAGGTGCCGAACACAAATAAGGTAAATGTGTATGTTAAAACGGGGTTGAGGTGCCAAACAAACCTTAATTAAAGTTATTATTTGAAATTAATTGAATGAAATAACAATATTTGGTGTTGGTGATATTTGGGGAGAGGAAACGCCGAATGCGGACAACCTATAAAAAAAAGGATCGATTCTTAGCGAATCACAACCAACCGTTTTTGGTGGAATCTGACGCATACGGCGTTATGATGAGAAATTTTTAATTCGTTCACGGGGAAGCAGGCAAAAACTCCGCCGCTTGTTCCACATTTCATCCATAGATTCCATTTCCTCAACCGCAAGCGTTCCTCAACCTCCCTATTGACCTGCCATTTCCTCATCCCGCCACCCTGTCTCCTCCATATCTCCCTAAATCTATGGTGAAAAGCTCTCCCTCTTCCATTTTGGGTGTCCCTCCCCCTCGCTATTTTTGTCGCCTCCTTTTCTCCCCATAGGTTTGCTCCACCTCCCCCTCTCTCTCCCCTCCTCTCTCTCTACTTCTATCGCCATTTTTTTAGTTTCTCCTCTCCCTCTCACTCCCTTTCACTGTGCCTCTCCCTATTTGTTAATACGCTCTCTCCATATTTTTATCACTTCCCCTCCTTCTCACACAGAAGAAACCGATCGCGTCCCTCTCATGGTGTCTCTCTTCTCCCCGTTCCCCCCTTCCCCCCCTTCAACTACTGCCCCCTCGCCCTCACTCTATCTCATTCCTTTTTCGTAGCCCTATTGGATTTGTTTCATGTAGTTGTTATGTTTTTTGTACCTTTTGTTTTATTCTGGTGTATTTTATTGTTATGCTTGCATTTGAATTATTTTGATTATGGTTGCTAATTTGTTAGTGGTTCCGTTTTTTTTTTGTCTTTTTTGCAGTTGTAGTTGTGACTTACACATAATTTCATGTACATGTGGAAAAAATGAGAATACGAATAAAGTATTAAAGAATAATTTTTGAACAAGAGGGGGGAAGTGAGGGAGGAGGGGAAAGAGGGAGGCGAGGAAAAGAAGGGAGTAGAGGTGGGAGAGGAGAGAGGGGAAAAAAAAAGAGATTACAAAAGAGGGAGGGTAGGAGTTCGAGATAAGATTTCGTTTGTTCCGTTTTGAATTACATCTCTCCACAGTTCTATAGCTAAGGTTTTTATTTACATTTGAAAATTTTTGTACAACTGTTATGTACCCCATGAAATGAATATAAAAGAAAGAATAAGTCGTTTTTGTTTTATATATTATCCATATTTTTTTTATGTTTTTTACTTGTGTTTTTTTTTTTTTGTATTCTATATATGATTTTTCTCTTTGTTTGTAACTTGTGATTTTTATTGTAAAAAAGTTATGGTCTGATGTTATATTCGATATCAAGATTAAAAAAATAAAGACATTGTAGTACAAAAATCAAAATACAAAAGACAATAAAAATAAAAATGACTTCTAATTTTTGATTTTGATTTCAATGGGTTAAACTTAAGAGGAAAAGTGGATGTTTTGTCCACTATTTCGGAAGAAAAAAAAAACGAGATTACAATTTATTTGTCTGTGCAAAGACTGCGCGTTTTCACATCACACACATGTAATTTATCAGATAGTCATTTTAAAACACCTATGTACACCTTCTATTTATAGTGTAGACTAACTTGTATCATTCAACGACGATACATTTTTGTTCTTGAATGGTAAAACTTAGTTTATCATCAAAATTACCATTCAGCGACGAGACGTTCTCGTTGCTCGATTATCGTGCCGAATTTTTGCACTTCATCGATGAGACTGTTTCATCGGTAGAACTGTCTTAATAACAGAATTGACCTAGCGATGAACTGCATTTGTCGTCAATCGTAAAATACAACATGTAACCAACGAATCCCCAAAAACATTGAAAACATTCCGAACATTCAATATCATCGAAGTACTTTTTCCAAACACCCTTTACAACAACAAACTTCAAAATAAAAAACAAAGAAAGATACGAATATATTGAATTCATCACGGATAAAATGTACCCAACATTTTTTGCTAAACACTAAGTACAGGTACCACAACAACCATCAAAAACTACTAATCAACACAAGAAAAAAACATCGCTAGTTCTATACTTTTATGCTAAACAATATTCTCCACTTCACAAACTACACTACTTCTCTATAAAATGACTCAAAATATTCGGTATCTTATTCAGGTTCAACGTCATCGGGGACTTCATCCTCCCAAGTGTCGGCATCTTGAATGCCTCGAACAAAATTTCGTGCCACTCTTGAAGGAATTGGCACCTCATCACCTTCGAAATGACATTGCCATTTCATGATGATGGTTTGTAAATCTGGGGTTAGCATTTTTTCCTCCCATTTCTCGTCCCTCAACGATAATCCGCACTGAATCATAGCTTTACGTGCGTAAACAATCCCATGTTGGTTCTTCATTCTGTGGACTTTACGAATTTAATTGCGAGCCAACCTAAGGAAAATAGCCTGACTTTACGAATTTAATTGCGAGCCAACCTAAGGAAAATAGCCTTCTCGGGCCCGAGTAGCTTCCCAGACCAACCCTTGCCACTCGGAAGGAACCACGCATGCTTCTCGATCCCATTCATTTTCCAATCCTCCCATTTTCGAGACCAAACCTCTTTAATCTTAGAAATTACGAAGGAATCAGCGGGTTGCACAAGGTGAGTCGCGCACGGAGGGAAGAATTGGAGAATTGTCCTCTTGGCGAGTAATACTCGGCTTAACTCCTCGGAATTATTATGACCCCCCACAATTTTTGAGGAAGATGATTTTCTCGCGTCCATCACGATCTCCTTGGTAACACCTCGGTTCTTCTATCTTTTGCGGGTATACAGTTTTATTGTTCCATCATTTGGGGGCGGTTCGGTAGCAAACTCCTTCAGTCAGGAAAAATAAAGGATAGGGGGATGGGGTGAGTTACATGAGGGGGATAAAAAGAGGGAGAGAGAGGGAGGGGACAGGGAGAAATAATAAGTGAGGGGGAAGGGTGTTGTCCATAGCCTACTTCAGCCATGGATTATCAGACAGCACAGATTACTCGATAATAAATAAATCACCTCAAACTGCAGCAATATACATTATACAATAGAAACTGAAAACTCTCAAAGTTATAGCCAAATCCACCAAGGAATCTAGAAGATACAAGCTCTAGAGTTTCCCAAAAATAGTTGACAGCTTATCAAATTAACAAGGTAAACTTCTCACAAAACTCTACAGAGATAACATAATAGAATGAAACTACACACACATATATTTTCTAGATCATAAAATGTATTCACAAAATTTCACATCAAAACATTTATCAGAGTGATCATACCAACAGGTCAAAGTTGCAGAAAAACAGTCTGCCATAACTTTGATAAAACTTGACTGTGATGCTAAAATAAACTAATTCCTACAAGTTTATACTCACAAAGTTACCAACTGAGCCCTAAAATAATAAAATAGCTACACGTATAAGTTTATACTCACAAAGTTACCAACTGAGCCCTAAAATAATAAAATAGCTACACGTATAATTAAGTACTACTCGAATGCAGACAATGTACGTCAACAGTACGTCTACTGTATCGGAGGTACGTCCAAACCCTAATTATGACTTTTATCTAATTTCACTGTTGTAACACTAAAAATTAATTCATTACATACAAATTAAAGTTGTTTCAGATATTTACAAATAGGAGCCATACATATATTGTGCCACTTGCTTAGTCAACAATTGGCGAATCCGTCCAAAAACCGTACGAGCAAAAACTGAAATCTCCTGGTAGCAAGTCGGTTGCGCAAAGCGGCGTGACTTGCTTAGTCAGTTGTGGTCCCGTCAGTTTTCCTTCGCCTTTGATGTATGCAAGATCGAACGATTACATTAGCTTCTGTACAATAGTATTCTGTAATTCGAGGATCGCCGTAAGATGTAAGATATTCCTTCGCGATGGATGCCAAGCGTCCTGTAACTTTGTCCCAATGTGGTCCCACTTCGAATCGAGTCTGTCGACTCGATTTGTATTCGGCGTACATTCTTGTCACGTGTGTCAGCATAGGTCACATAAGCCCAACCGAATGTGGTCATGCGGTACGAAGCACCTGAGTGCGTGTGGCGTGCTTCGTCACTTGTGGTCCCACGTGAATCGTGTTCGTTGACACGATTTGAATCAACGGTCATCACGGGAGACCGTACCATATAATCCCTATAAATGTTATTCAGGTTTTGTCCGTCCGATTATCCAAATCCATTCGTCCGATGTACGACGCGTGTAAATGGTCGTCGGGGCTTTTCCGTAAAACCTGTATAGCCTTCGATTGCCGACACGTGTTCCTGCAGAAGTACAATATACTCAAAACTACTTCTGCTATTGTCATATAATATATGGTTAGTAATACATCATGCTTCCCAATAATATTCTAAGTACTAAAAATCTCCCCTCACATCGTCATCTACTGAGGACTAAAACTTTCAAACTCAACAAAGGGGACGAGGAGGAAGCATTAAAAACGAATAGGAAACGGTAAAATATGTATTCATAGAGAGGAATACATAAAGATAGAGGAAAAAAAAGGCGATGAACAAAATGTCAAAGATTAAAAATAAAGGAATATTACTAGGTACATCGTCGTGAAGGCCCTTTATTGGGTAATTTCGACCCAGGTTTGTGTTTATTATCATTGGAGCCTCGATTTGTGCGTTCACTCCTCCCGTGAGTCATACCATCAATTTCATGGACTCTCCACGGCCCGCAACGTCCGCGTATTTGACAACCTCGTCGCTGCCAAAACCTATAGTTTTTTTCTTGTCCGTGTTTACAATTAAATGGGTCTCGTCCATGTTCTCCACCAAATTCTCGTTAAAACGACCTATTATCCATCGTAAAAAATATTGAAAAACAATAAAATACAAAACACAAGTAACTATAATGAAGGGGAAGACAAAATAAAAAACTTTTTATGACAAGAAGCCACAAATGGAAGGGAAATATGAAACTTACTCGAGAGAAATCCCTTTTTTAATACGCCCATGTGATATGCCACGGATCTTTCTATGTATTCCTCCTTCTCCTGAATTAATTGAAGTTTGCCCATTTGAGCTCGGACGACAATGCTATGATTTTCGAAGAAACGTTGAATCCAACGCCGAGTGACTAAAATGTTGATCTCTTCACCATTCTCGTCGGAAAATTTCGGCGCACCCTCTTTCTTCATTTCGGCAATTATGTGATTCGCCATATTTCCCACAATGACTGTCGACATTTTCATTCACGCCTTTTGAAATTAGTAGAATTCGTCCACTAGATCATTGTGAACCTTCACAACCTATAGTTACTCTTTCGTTCCCCTTCCCAATAACGCCTTCGTTATCGCCACACTTCTCTTTCCAAAACTCGTAGAAGATAAGGTGAGAGTAGACTCCCTTATACCATTTAGTACTGCCACCCTTTTGAAACTCTGAGACCTCCATTGGCCCTCAGAGTATGCATATCCAAAAGAAACTAATCAAGATAGTGCCGACTCTAAGTTGATATTAACCCAAATGACTGACCCCTTGACAGTCAGAACCCCAATATACATTCACCCTGTAAAATAACACTTTCTCTGTGCTCAGTTCCACCACAGAATGCAAAGTTAGAATATGAGATTTGGACACATTCACCCACTTTGACTTTCCCTTAGAAATACAACCACCCTAGCAGACAAAAACTCCGACCGACTACACCCCTGTGTAGCCTGGACTCCCTTGAGTCCGCAAAAAAAGAATCACTGAAAATGGTCAAGTAAATTGATCGTTATGGCTGCCCAAAGTTAGCCATTTATACAAGGTGCTCTCTCAGAGAAAGGGTCCTATCTGCCAAATTTTTCTAAGTCCTATCTCCCTCTAAAACTCTATCTATTGAAGTACATCACCAATTAAAATACTCTGTCGTACAGAAAAGTACATGTGCCGGTGTACTTTCTGTACGGCCATAGTACGACATGGCCAAAATGTTGACACATGTCATATCCGGATTCGTTTCCGTAATCCCCGGAGTTGCCGCAATCCAATGTAGTTTTGCCACGTGTCACTCAATGTGTCGGTGATCGCAAACAGCCAAAATCCTACTCTGCGATCTCGGCATCCTTCGTGGCCGTCTGATCAAATCTGGATTTTAATCGTGGCCGTTATAAATACTTGCGCGGTATTCTTCTGACGTCAAACAAAATGCGCGGTATTTATTTCGTAGCCGTACCGTACCTCGTACTTTACACAAAGGTTTCTTTGCATTATGTATATAGTTTCGTTAAATGAACTAGTCTAATTGTAACTATTTATATAACTATCATACACCATATACTTTATCCCATAACCTAGACTCTTAGGATAAGGTTACCGGCTACTGCGGGTTTAACGCAGGTAGGTACCAGGATCAAATCCTGGCTCCGTGAAACTCCCTTTTAGAAAACCCAATGAAACAACTGCCTGTCTTTCTCTAGCCAACACAGGCAGCCATGGCTAACTCCTCCTCCAGTCTTGAGTGACTGCCGCAAGTGTGGGGACTTGAGTGAGGAGTTAGAGGTAGGCTGTAAATATCTACTATTTGCTTTTTATTTTGCAATCCCTAGACCTAGAAAATACTTGAATTCCAACACTCCCCTTATTTTCTAGTCCAATTTTCTTTCAACTCCCATCAAAAAAAACAAATACATATATATATTTTTTATTTTCCAATTTCCTTTTTCCTTCATGAAGCTTCAAGTGAATACCTTTATATTTTAGAAAATTTATTAGATGACCAATTTAATTTCATCTTGTCGATCATACATTTCATTTTGCATGCCACTTTTAATAAATCCAAGCAAAGATTTTATCCACCTCCTTTCTTTTTCATCCACATTAAATCCACTTTCCCTCTTGCAATTCAAACAACCAGCCCCATCCCCAACCTGCAACACATACCCGGATGATAACCATTTTACAGGCACATCTTTACAAGCGACATCACACCAAGTAGTGATGTCAAATCCATCCACCCCCAAATATTTCAAACAAACACTAGTCCCCACTAAGTTCCTCATAAGATCTATTTCTTCCGTATTCATATTTTTATCCATGATAATTACCCCATTTTCTAAACTTCCCTCACTCTCTCCCATGGAATTCTTTCCACTATCACTCTCTATTTTAATTCCCAATAAATATTTCTTCTCCCCTAAACCTTTATTAGACTAATTCATTTAACGGGAACTATATACATTATGCATAAAAACATTTGTGTAAAGTACGACGCACGGTACGGCTACGAAATAAATACCGCGCATTTTGTTTGACGTCGGAAAGAATACCGCGCAAGTATTTATGACGACCACGATTAAAATCCAGATTTGATCCGACGGCCGCGAAGGATGCCGAGATCCTGAGTAGGATTTTGGCGGTTTGCGATCACCGACACATTGAGTGACACGTGGCAAAACTACATTGGATTGCGGCAACTCCGGGGATTACGGAAACGAATCCGGATATGACATGTGTCAACATTTTGGCCATGTCGTACTATGGCCGTACAAAAAGTACACCGGCACCTGTACTTTTCTGTACGACACAGTATTTTAATTGGTGCCGTACTTCAGTAGATAGAGTTTTAGAGGGAGACAGGACTTAGAAAAATTTGGCAGATAGGACCCTCTCTCCGAGAGAGCACCTTGTATAAATGGCTAACTTTGGGCAGCCATAACGATCAATTTACTTGACCATTTTCAGTGATTCTTTTTGCTGCGCACTCAGGGGAGTCCAATCTACACATGGGTGTAGACGGTCAGGATTTTTGTCTACGAGGGTGTCTGTATTTCTAAGGGAAAGTCAAAGTGGGTGAATGTGTCCAAATCTCATATTCTAACTTTGCATTATGTGGTGGAACTGAGCACACAGAAAGTGTTATTTCACAGGGTGAATCTATATTGGGGTTCTGAATGTCAAGGGGTCACTCATTTGGGTTAATATAAACTTGGAGTCAACACTATCTAGATTAGATTCTTTTGGACCTGCATACTCTGAGGGCCAATGGAGGTCTTAGAGTTTCAGGTTATGGGCCCACCATCTAGGGTGCCTATGTTCGATGGAACAGACTTCACTTATTGGGAGTTTACAATGGCGGGATTGCTTTTCGAGAAGCACTTATGGTGAATTGTTTCGGGACAAGTGAGATGTCCGCCACTTGGCTTTGGAGGAGCTTACTATGGAGATTCATCTGAGGCTGTCTAGAATATCAACCGGAGTTCAGATGCAACAGAAGGTGAAGGGAAAAATCTTTCCGTAGATGGGGAAATTGGGGAGAAGGAAAAAGGGACACCTATGGTGAGGGGAGCTAGGCTCTCAGCTATGGTACCACTTGTAGGGATTAAAACTGAAGAAAATGACAGAAAAATATGGGAATACAAAAACACTATAGCAAAACATCTCATACTTAGATATGTGTCTAAATCCATAGCTATCACTCTTTTAAGTCTAACCAAGTCTTCAGAGATATGGGAAGCACTAATTCAGATTTATAAGAGTGAGACTATTCAGAGGCAGCAATTAGTAAAACAGGAAATAGAGGCCTATGTTTATAAAGGCGGTAACATGATAGAGTTTTGCAATGATATTGCTGCGTTATATTTTGAGCTTGCTAGTGCGGGATATGTAGAATCTGAGGAGAGGAAGATTAATACACTACTTATGAAACTCCCAGATGTGTAAGAAAACATCATTTGTCATATGCAGGCAATGGATGGCTCCTCATAGACTAGGAGCTTTACCATGGGGATAATAATTGTGAGGGAAAGCACTTTGGAGCTTCGTAGGGGAAGTGATGAAAGGAACGGAAGCGCGATGAGAGGAACGGAGAAGGAGATGAGAAAATCAGATCTAGGATCCATAAGTGAAAACGGAAAAGATAAAATTAATGAGGATAATTTTATAGATGATAGGGAAACAGAAAACTGGTCGGAAAGGGAGACTTCAACGGATTCCGAGGAAATGGGGGAAGTGAAACTCGAAGAGGTTTTAAAGGATAGGGGAGAAGAGAAATATTTGATTATTGTAACTATTTATATAACTATCATACACCATATACTCTATCCCATAACCTAGACTCTTAGGATAAGGTTACCGGCTACCGCGGGTTTAACGCAGGTAGGTACCAGGATCAAATCCTGGCTCCGTGAAACTCCCTTTTAGAAAACCCAATGAAACAACTGCCTGTCTTTCTCTAGCCAACACAGGCATCCATGGCTAACTCCTCCTCCAGTCTTCAGTGATTGCGACAAGTGTGGGGACTTGAGTGAGGAGTTAGAGGTAGGCTGTCAATATCTACTATTTGCTTTTAATTTTGCAATCTCTAGACCTAGAAAATACTTAAATTCCAACACCTTTCTACCCACCAACGCCTCGCCTTCCGGTACTCTGCAATTGGGGTAAATAAAGAAAATAATAATTAGTAACTGAATAATTTTGAAGATTGGGAACTGAGATAGCGACGACATATTGTTGTCGCCTAATTCAGCGACGACACCTGCTCGTCGCTGAATTAGGTGATGACAATCTGTCGTCGCTAATTCAGTGACGAGCTTTTGTCGTCACTGAATTTGGCGACAACAAGGGGTAAAACATAACTCTAGGTGAATCATTCTTCAGCAACGAGTGTAATACGGCGCTTCTTCACGGATGAGCCTTAATCGTCGTTATAATCAATAGGCACGACAAATTAATAAATAAAACATTGTGAGTGGATGGGCTAGTGACGACAAGATAAGGAGAGAAGGAAAAGTGAAATAAATTGCAAATCACAAACATACCGATTACCACAATTTTTTTGAGACGACTCCCGCGTGAGCGCCGCCACTTGTTGTTGTTGGGCAGCCAATCGTTTAGAGAGTGCCTTGATTATTCTGTGCCAATCTTCTTCACTTGGTGGCGGAGGTGGGTGTTGTTTTTAGAAAGCTTTAGTCCTCTCTATGCCTCAGCTCTGAAGGAGAGAGAGCTGTTCAGGACTTAAGTTATTTTTGGTTGAGTTCGGTTTCAGTACTTACCAAAATTAGTGTGATAAAGCTGTTCAGGACTTAAGTTATTTTTGGTTGAGTTCGGTTCAGTGCTTACCAAAATTAGTGTGACAGTGAAGTTGGGAGTTCACGGTTCATTCACACTTGGGACACGCGTCGTCACTTGAGAGAAATGCGTGAGTATGTCCTCCGTGGACGTACGGAAATTTGGCATGACCACGTGACTTCGTGAAGTTACTTCTATGGTGCCAAATCCTTTAATCGGACGACTGAAAGCCGCTGCCAACAAATACTAACGAGGCGTGACTAGATCTCTATCACTTTACGTTGTCTGAACTTCGGTGTAAATATTTGGTAGAACAAAATTTTGTCTGTAGTGAATTAGTTTTTTAGTGTTGAGAATGTGGTTTATGACATACCTTTAGTACACAGGTATACTCATAGTATTTGTTGTGTTAGAATAGTAGATGTACGGCTGAAATGCCTCCGTACAGCTTAGTGTAGTTTCGGTGTATAGAAGTAGGACTTAGTGAATTTGATTCATTAAGAACAAATAATATAAAAACTGTACACTCAGTTTTATGTAATTTCATTTCTGCATATCTCACAGATCTCTTAGCGGAATTGATTTAAATTTCGTGTGTGTGTTTATTTGTATGTTATCTACATTGTGGTATATTTTTAGGACCATTGGATTACTCTACTAAAAGTTATAGTCTGTCAAAGTCGCTGTTCAGCCATCGGTATTTGAGGAAGCTTCCTCTCTTGATTTGTTCTACGATGACTACTGCTGCATCTTCTTCATCTTTGTTGTTTTGAAAAGTCAGTTTCATGCGTAACTGCTAATTGGATTTAATATGGAGGTTTGAATAGATTCACGGATTGGGGGAGCGAACGGATTGATAATTAAAGTTACGTAAAAGACTCATTCAGTGGTGTGAACAAGCAATGACAAATGGACGGCGGATCGCGAAGCGATCCGATGTAAAATAAACGGAATGTTGAAATAGGCGCCGCCGGTACGGAGCAGCTGCGACGCAGTTAAGTCAACGCAGTTGCGGCTATTTTTATGATCCGTACGGAAAGCGCAGCCAGCGCAACTACGGATAATATGAATAGGATAGATTTCAAGTAATGATGATTAAACGATAGTGGTAGCTTAGTGGTTGCTTAGTGGTAGCTTAGTTTCTGACATACGAAGAGTACGGTGTCAATATTATGTACAACAGAGGTTTGTCCTTTTGACTAGTTAGGTTATTAGAGTAGATACAGTACGACTGGTATGCCTCCGTACTCTGAGTATAACTTGCAGGACTTAGATTATTTTATGTATCGCAGTCAAGTTAATCAAAGTAATGGCAGACTGTTTTCTGCATCTTTGACCTGTTGGTGTGATCACTCTGATTGGTGTTTTCATGTGAAACTTTATGGAGTTATTCTATGATATAGAATCTATATTTTTGTGAAGTTTCATTGTATTTCAGTATTTCTGTAAGATTCTGTGAACAGTCTAAGTGGTTAGTTTGTGAAGCTGTCAGCTATTTTTCGGAAACTCCGGAGCCTATATCTTCTAGATGCCTTGATGGATTTGGCTGTAACTTTGGGGGTTTACATTGTATATGGAATACTGCATATTGGTGCAGTTTGAGACCATTTCGTTTAGTGTGGAGTAATCTGTGTCGTCTGAAACACAGCTGTTTTAAAGGTAGTCTGTGGGTGTTTCCGTGAGTAATCCATGGCTGAAATAAGCTGTGGACAACAGGTTATGGGCCCACACCCATGGCTATCTATATTTGATGGATCAAAATATCACTACTGGAAGTGTGCGCTCGAGAGCTACTTCGAGATGATGGAGCTAATAAATGTGGTGGACGGTACCTTGGCCGAAACATCTAATGAATGGAAAAGGAAAAATCATGAGTGTCTAAGGGTTATCAAGAACTCCTTGACTGAGGATTTGGTAATGTCATACCTAAGTTTTAAAAGGGCAGCTGAATTATGGAAGAGCTTAGAATGTATGTATGCAAAGACGTCTTTATATCATTGGCTTAGTAGTGTTAACAAAATAGTTGAACACAAATATGTAGGAGGAAGTATGGAGAAACACTGTATTGACTTACAAGTATTATTTGCAGAAAATGGTTTAGCAGGAGGAAACTTTACAGATGCTCAACAAGCTATCTTATTAATGAGAAGTCTACCTAAAGAATATAAGAGTGCACTAGATCGATTGACTTTAATTGATAAAAATGATTGGAGCATAACTGTAGCTAGACGAGTCATTCTAGATGAAGAGGCTAATAGAAAGGTTTTATCAAGTGAAAGGAATATAAAGGAATCTAAGTCTCAGTTTCAGAAATTTAAAGGTAATAGTGAGTTCGGAGATCGGCCAAATAATTGTTTTTACTGTAATGATTTAGGACATACCTTCAGGGTATGTCCATCGTATAAAATGAAATTCTATGGGCTCCATTGCCACACAGAATTCGCAGGTCCAAAGGAAGCTAATCTAGATAGTGCCGACTCAAACTTGATATAAACCCAAATGATTGACCCCTTGACAATCAGAACCCCATTACAGCTTCACCCCTGTGAAATAAGACTTTCTGTGTGCTCAGTTCCACCACAGAATGCAAAGTTAGAATATGAGATTTGGACACATTCACCCACTTTGACTTTCCCTTAGAAATGCAGCCACCCAGGCAGGCAAAAACTCTGACCGACTACACCCCTGTATAGCCTGGACTCCCCTGAGTCCGCAGCAACAAGAATCACTGAATTTGGTCAACTGAATTGATAGTTATGGCTGGCCAAAGTTTGACATTTATACAAGGTGCTCTCTGGGAGAGGCATCTACCTACCAGAAATATTCTAAGTTCTAGTCCCTCTCTAAACCCCTTCTACTGAAGTACGGCGCCAATCACAGGACTGTACCGTACATAAAAGTACAGGCGCCGGAGTACTTTCTGTACGGAAATTGTACGACAAGACCATACGAGTGACAAATGTCACACCCAAACTTGTTATCTTGCGCTCCGGAGATTCCGCAATCCTCCAGCGCATTTCCACGTGTCATCATGAGTGGCGGCGTCAAAAAACGCCAAGGCGGCCATTCCGGAATCTCGGCTAGCACCACGGCCGTCGATTAAATCTGGTATTCATTCTTACCCGTCGAAAATAAGTGCGCGGTATTTGTTTCGCTGTCGAAACAAATGCACGGTATCAGTTTCGCGTAAACCATACTTCACTAAACTGTTTCTATGTACTAAGGATCTTTTTGCGCCGTTAAATGAATTCGTCTACGTGTACATATTTATATAATTATCAAACCCTATATGTCCTAGCACTAGTCCTAGACTAAACGGACAAAGCTAACGGCTACATTGACGGACGGCAGGTACCAGGATCAATTCCTGGGTCCGTCAATACTTTTAGTAAACCCATCTATTTTGTGCTAACTGTCTGCTACAAAGCTTTAGGCAGCCATGGCCCTATCACCCTACCCAGCCTTCAGTGACTACAACAAGTGTGGGGGCTTGGTAAAGGGAGTTAGAGGTAGACCGCCTCTACATTTTTCCTATTATAATACAGACCTAGAAAATACTCAAATATCAACACTCCCCTTATTTTCTAGTCTATTTTTCTTTCGACTTCCTCACACAAATAAACACGCACTCTCTTTCCCTTTTTCTCTTTTTATTTCTTTTCCTTTTCTTTTCATAAAACTTTAAGAAAATACTCTCGTATTTAACACAGTGCATTAGATGAACTGAAATAGTTATTGCATCACATATTTTATTTAACATCCCACTTTTCATAAATCCGAGCAAAGATTTTATCCACCTCATCACTTTTTCATCCACACACAAACCGGTTTCCCTCTTGCAATCCAAACAGCCAGCCCCATCTCCAATTTGCAACACACACCCTGAGGCTAACCCTTTTACAGGCACACCTTCATAAATGCCATCACTCCCTTTAGTGATGTCAAACCCGTCACCCCCAAAACATGAGCTTTCCTCACTCTCTTCCATGGATTTCTTTCCACTCTCACTTTCTAAATTTATTCCCAATAAATATTTCTCCTCCCCTAAACCTTTCATTAAATATTCCTCTTCTCCCCTATCTTTTAAAACCCCTTCTAGTTTCACTTCTCCCCTTTCCTCGTAATCCGTTGAAGTCTCCCTTTCCGACCAGTTTTCTAATTCCAAACTACCTATAAAATTATCCTCTTTAATTTTATTTTTCCCATTTTCACTTATTGATCCTAGTTCTGACTTTCTCATTTCTAAGTCATACACTTTACACTCCTCCACATCCTCAAGTACCTCCTCTCTCTTTACTTCCCTTATACCTCCAAAAGCACACTGTTGCCTTCGTGGAATTTCTGTGTACTTTTCTCTCTTCTCCATTCTACCGATGTGAAGAAGCTCCAAGATTTTTTCATCCTCTTTCTCCTCTTCCCCTTCTTCCTCCTCATTCACACTCCAACTTCTAAGTTCTTCCAAACGAGGACACTCCTCCATATAGTGACCCGGTTTCCTACAAGCGAAGCAAACCCCCTTTTTCAAAGTTCCCCTTTCTTTTCCTCTCCCTCTCCTTCCACCGAAGTTTCGATAAGGTTTACCTTTGTCCTTCTTCCTTTCATCACGCTTCCGCTCGTCACCGTCGTTCCTCATATCACGCTTCCGCCAGTCACCACCAGCTGTAAATGCAGTCACCCTCTCACTTCCCCTACGAAGCTCCAAGGTGCTTTCCCTCACAAGAATTATCCCCATGGTAATGCTCCAAGTCCATGAGGAGACATCCATTCCCTGCATACGGTAAATGATGTCTTCGTACTCATATGGGAGCTTCATGATTAGTGTATTAATCTTTCTCTCCTCAGATTCTACATATCCCGCACTAGCAAGCTCAACATATAACGCAGCAATATCATTGCAAAACTCTATCATGCTACCGCCTTTATAAACATAGGCCTCTATTTCCTGTTTTACTAACTGCTGCCTCTGTATAGTCTCACTCTTATAAATCTGAATTAGTGTGTCCCAAATTTCCGACGACTTGGTTAGATTTAAAAGAGTGATAGCTATAGACTTAGACACATATCTAAGTATGAGATGTTTTGCTATAGTGTTTTTATATTCCCAAATTTTTCTATCATTTTCTTCGGTTTTTGGTTCAGTTATAACCCCCACAAGTGGAACCGTAGCCGAGAGCCTAGCTCCCCTCACCATAGGTGTCCCTTTATCCTTCTCCCCTATTTCCCCTTCCACGGTAATGATTTTCCCTTCACCTTCCGTTGCATCTGAACTCCGGTTGGTTTTCTGGGCAGCCTCAGATGATTCTCCATAGTGAGCTCCACCAAAGCCGGGTGGCGGACACCTCACTTGTCCCGAAACAATTCCCCACAAGTGCTTCTCGAAAAGCAATCCCTCCATCGTGAACTCCCAATAAGTGAAGTCTGTTCCATCAAACATAGGCACCCTAGATGGTGGGCCCATAACCTGAAATTCTATGGGCTCCATTGCCACACAGAATTCGCAGGTCCAAAGGAAGCTAATCTAGATAGTGCCGACTCAAACTTGATATAAACCCAAATGATTGACCCCTTGACAATCAGAACCCCATTACAGCTTCACCCCTGTGAAATAAGACTTTCTGTGTGCTCAGTTCCACCACAGAATGCAAAGTTAGAATATGAGATTTGGACACATTCACCCACTTTGACTTTCCCTTAGAAATGCAGCCACCCAGGCAGGCAAAAACTCTGACCGACTACACCCCTGTATAGCCTGGACTCCCCTGAGTCCGCAGCAACAAGAATCACTGAATTTGGTCAACTGAATTGATAGTTATGGCTGGCCAAAGTTTGACATTTATACAAGGTGCTCTCTGGGAGAGGCATCTACCTACCAGAAATATTCTAAGTTCTAGTCCCTCTCTAAACCCCTTCTACTGAAGTACGGCGCCAATCACAGGACTGTACCGTACATAAAAGTACAGGCGCCGGAGTACTTTCTGTACGGAAATTGTACGACAAGACCATACGAGTGACAAATGTCACACCCAAACTTGTTATCTTGCGCTCCGGAGATTCCGCAATCCTCCAGCGCATTTCCACGTGTCATCATGAGTGGCGGCGTCAAAAAACGCCAAGGCGGCCATTCCGGAATCTCGGCTAGCACCACGGCCGTCGATTAAATCTGGTATTCATTCTTACCCGTCGAAAATAAGTGCGCGGTATTTGTTTCGCTGTCGAAACAAATGCGCGGTATCAGTTTCGCGTAAACCATACTTCACTAAACTGTTTCTATGTACTAAGGATCTTTTTGCGCCGTTAAATGAATTCGTCTACGTGTACATATTTATATAATTATCAAACCCTATATGTCCTAGCACTAGTCCTAGACTAAACGGACAAAGCTAACGGCTACATTGACGGACGGCAGGTACCAGGATCAATTCCTGGGTCCGTCAATACTTTTAGTAAACCCATCTATTTTGTGCTAACTGTCTGCTACAAAGCTTTAGGCAGCCATGGCCCTATCACCCTACCCAGCCTTCAGTGACTACAACAAGTGTGGGGGCTTGGTAAAGGGAGTTAGAGGTAGACCGCCTCTACATTTTTCCTATTATAATACAGACCTAGAAAATACTCAAATATCAACATAAAAATGCATGTATTACAGGGAATTTCAGAGATTGATGGGACAACACCCTAGTTCAAACCCCAACGAGAAAGGAATCAAGTGTTTTCGTGAGTGAGAGACAAGACTCGACAAATGACAAAAGGCATACACCGTGTGTTGACAAATTTATGTATTTACCGACCTTCTGTGCTGTTTGGAATGGAGTAAAGGAGGAGGTGACAGAAAAGGATTTAGTGTTTGTCCCTTTTCCAGACATCAGATTAGTGAGTAACAAAGAGTTACAGGAGGAAGAGTTGTTTGAAGTAAGAGAAATTAGAGGAAGTGAAGGTCACTTGCAAGTGGAAGCCGAAAAACACTTACACATAAAAACTAATAAACTAAACCCAGTTTTTTTAGAAGGACCGGCCGAAGATATGAAGAAAACTGGAATTAAGAATGAGGTGTATAATGTGGAAACTGGTGGAAGGAGTTATGTCACCAAAGATAGTGTGGTGAAGGACGAAAGAGAGAAAGACACGATTTCTGTGATCTTATCAGATGAAAAACCTGTGAGTGAAAATTGCTTACAAGAAAGTTTGCTAACTAAAGTAAGAGGAGTTGAAGGAAGTGATGGACACTTAGAAGCAGGAACTAGAAATAAGGTGGCCGTGAAAATTGGTGAACTAGGAGAAAAACAAAGAAAAATTGTTCAGAAAATTGGAGTGAGAAGAGATGTTTGTGGGAGTGAAAAATGTAATAGAAATGCAAAAGTTAAAAGAGTGCAGCTGAAAAAGAAGAAGAATCACAATTAAAATATCTCAGATGAATGAAGTTGATGGAAGTAGCAAATCTATGGAGAAAAACATAAAGGTGAAACAGAAAACTAGTATTTTTGACATTAAACGAGTAGAAAATTGTGACAGAAATGCAAACCTTCAAACAAGACAAAAGATCATGAAGAGAACAAAAAGAAGATGTAATATTCAAAGGATCAAGGGTAGAAGAAAACATGTTCAGAAAGTGATCAAGATAAGAGAGCGGGAGAAATGATTTTTTGGAGTACATTTTTGAAAAATGTGAATTTAGAGAAATCTTAATTTTAGAAAAACTTATATTCCAGACATGTCTTATAAAGACAACTTCGTTTGGCATTCGATTTGTTATTGGTAGGATTTTAGATTTGTAATCTTCCATGTTGAGTTAGTTGAAGAGAAACAAAAAGATTTATTTATGTATTTTTTTTTTTTAAGACGAAGGAGAAAGTGGAAGCAATGACTTGTTCAGGGAGGAAAATTTCGAAAGACATGGCAGAGCGTAGCGAAAGCAGTGGAGAATCATCGGAAGAAGTTCGCGTCGAGAACAGTGACACAGCATAGTGGCGTAGCGAAAGGAGTGGTGATGTATGACACTTACACGCTGACTTTTCTATTCCACGTGCACGCAACTAAATATTCAGGGGTTATGCATTCATGGCGTAAGGGGAGCTATTACAGGACACTTTTTGCAAAAAGGCAGCAAACGACTGGGAAATGGCAGAGGGCAGCAGGAGCAATGGCGACGTCGGCAAAGCACTGGTGATGTGTTGTTTTTCCTAAATTTATTGTATGATGAACAGTGGAGATTGATACAGAATTTTGAATATTTAAATATTTTTTTTTTATTCTTTTGTTTATCTATTAGAGTATAAACATTTGCGTACAATATGGACTAATGAGTGTAAAGCTTTACGGGAGTGTAGAATTTGAACGCTTTAGTCTCAGTAGACGAGGCTATGAGGAGGAAGTTAAAGGTGAAAAAGAGCAGCAGAGCAGTACACGCTGCACTTTGTTTTCATACTGCGCTGCGATGTCAAACTAGCGCAGCGTAGCACCATAGCAGTACACGCTGCACTTTGTATTCATACTGCGCTGCGATGTCAAACTAGCGCAGCGTAACAACATAGCATTACACGCTGCATATTTTTTTGGGTGCACGAAACTAAATTTTCGGGGGAGTGTTGTTTTGAAAAGTCAGTTTCGTGCGTAACTGCTAATTGGATTTAATATGGAGGTTTGAATAGATTCACGGATTGGGGGAGCGAACGGATTGATAATTAAAGTTACGTAAAAGACTCATTCAGTGGTGTGAACAAGCAATGACAAATGAACGGCGGATCGCGAAGCGATCCGATGTAAAATAAACGGAATGTTGAAATAGGCGCCGTCGGTACGGAGCAGCTGCGATGCAGTTATGTCAACGCAGTTGCGGCTATTTTTATGATCCGTACGGAAAGCGCAGCCAGCGCAGCTAGCGCAACTACGGATAGTATGAATAGGATAGATTTCAAGTAATGATGATTAAACGATAGTGGTAGCTTAGTGGTTGCTTAGTGGTAGCTTAGTTTTTGACATACGAAGAGTACGGTGTAAATATTACTGTACAACAGAGGTTTGTCCTTTTGACTAGTTAGGTTATTAGAGTAGATACAGTACGGCTGGTATGCCTCCGTACTCTGAGTATAACTTGCAGGACTTAGATTATTTTATGTATCGCAGTCAAGTTAATCAAAGTAATGGCAAACTGTTTTCTGCATCTTTGACCTGTTGGTGTGATCACTCTGATTGGTGTTTTCATGTGAAACTTTGTGGAGTTATTCTATGATATAGAATCTATATGTGTGTGATGTTTCATTGTATTTCAGTATTTCTGTAAGATTCTGTGAACAGTCTAAGTGGTTAGTTTGTGAAGCTGTCAGCTATTTTTGGGAAACTCTGGAGCCTATATCTTCTAGATCCCTTGGTGGATTTGGCTGTAACTTTGGGGGTTTACATTATATATGGTATACTGCATATCGGTGCAGTTTGAGACCATTTCGTTTAGTGTGGAGTAATCTGTGTCGTCTGAAACACAGCTGTTTTAAAGGTAGTCTGTGGGTGTTTCTGTGAGTAATCCATGGCTGAAATAAGCTATGGACAACAATCTTCAGTGCCAGCAGTTGTCTCAGAACAATAGTGGGGTCATTGGACGGCGAACCTTTGGAATTTGGCATAAACGAGGTCGCCTCACTTGAAGTTTTTGGAACTTATGTAGAATCGAGGTACGAGTCGCTCGTAAAGCCATTACCTTGGGGGTTTTTCGACAATACTTTAGGATGGTGTATAGTCGGGGGTCCCACAAATGATGAAGCCGCAATAAGTGGGGAAAATTCACCCGAAATTGCGGTTTTCGTGAACAATCCACGTATGCCGTGGATCCGCATCGAATTGCCGTATGTGGGCAAACGTCGAGCCTCGGTCGTCACCGTCGATGAAGAGCCACGTCGGATGAGCGAGAACATCCGGAGGGATGTTGAGAATTTCTAGACGGGGATTTTCCCTCGGGTTTAAAGAGCGAGGTTCACCATAACTCCAATGTTCCGACCATTCGGCAACCGGAATGTAATGCTTGGCCCGAGGCACAAAATTGTCCATTTCCTCCTCTCCCGTGGGAGGAGGAAAAAACCAATCCGGATCCTCAACTCGATAGGGAGCTTGAGGACCCGGATTACCTAATATAATGCCTCTCTCCCCATTCGATGATGGAGGCGCCTCGAACACATTGTCAGCATCCCCGTATTCATCCTCTTGTAAACGTCCCTCGCTATCCGGACTTTCCTCGTCCTCGGTGGTGGGCTCATCCACATCCTTCCATACCCGAATATCCGTGGGATGTTCTACCTCGGGGGTTTGATTATCATCCGGCGGTTCCTCCCCATCCACAATGCTCTCATCGCTACAAGAAGTCGAATGGACTTAATCTTCGTCGATCCAATCACTAACTTTCCGTTTTCCAGCTTTATTTCCCTCCTCTTCTCTAGCTTTTTCCGTGCCTCACTCCTTCCCCCCTCCTCCCTCTAATGAAAAACCCTATTATTTTATTTTATCCTCCTCCTCCTCTCTACTCCTCCCCTCGCACCACTTTCTTTCCCCTCCTCAACCATCGCCTCTTTTCCCCTTATTTCCTCACCTAACGCCGCCTCCCCCCCCACCTCACCTTCTTCCTCCTCATCTCTTTCATAAAAAACCCTAATTTTCCTTTTTATCCTCCTACTCCTCCTCTCTGCTACCCCCCCCGCTTTACTTCCCTTCCCCTCCTCAACTGTCGCCTCTTTTCCCCTTCCTTCCTCACCTAACGCCGCCTCCCCTCACCCCTCCCCACCCGGGGTGTTGTCTCCCCCACCCACCTCATTTTTTTCCCCCTACTCATAAAAAACCCTAATTTTCCTTTTTATCCTCCTCCTAGTCCTCTACTCTACTGCTTCCCTCGCCTCTCTTTCCTCCCGCTTCTCAACCGTCGCCTTTTTTCCCCTTCCCTCTTCATCATCTACCTCCTCCGCCGTACTCACCTCAACAAATGCCTCTTTTTCCTTCCCTTCCCTCTCTCCTCCTTCCCATCCAATGGCTAAGGTTGCCTCCTCCCGTTGCCTCACTAATTCTTCTGCGGTTGCGATAACAAGGGGAGGATAGCGACGGCGACGAGCCATCGCCGTACATGGTCGCCTAATTTCTTTCTGCTGCCTTCCATAGCGTAGCTTCAAAGAGTTGTGTAAAAATGAACAGATAAAGACGCGGATATGAAAAGTGAAGGGAAAACTAAACAATAAACACTTAAAACCCTACTATCATGATATAAAAGAAAACGATTTCGCGCGGAGGGTACACCGTGAATCGTTATTAGCCTTATGTACGCTATATCGGCACCCCATAAATTTGACATTGATACCCGAAATACAATGATTGAATCTAATTGATCTTTGACATTAATCACAGTTCTAGTAAAATATCGTCAATGGAATGACCGTACTGTATTTATTAATAGTGTGGTGTACGGAAATTGTTTGTTCATACAACAGTGTACTTCGTTACCGACATCCGTACGGAAATAATGGTTAACTTATGTCAGTTGCATACAGAGCTGCGCTTAGAAAAATAACGGAATCCAGTTTCCAAAATAGGCGTTCGCATACATTTAGAAGTTCGTTTTTGTGTGTATCAGTATGAATTGATAACGTATGCACATGCTAAAAACTGTCCATGTTACATAAACGCGGTGTTGCACACTTACACATGTTGATAGTTGAAGAAAGCTAAGTCTAATACGGTGCCCAACAAAAATCAATTGGACGACATTGCACAACCAACGATCGTAACGACACGAGGTGGACGGGGGATATAAAAGGCCGTACACAAACATGCAATATGAGGTAGAAACAATTCAATATAAATAATGAAATAAGTCAAATTCCGTTACAAAAAATAGGAAAGAACGACACACAAATTAGGCAATCGTGGTTTGTTATATGAATGTAAAGACAATGGTAAAAACTCTTACTTGTACGACACAACCCCGTAAAATGTTGTGGAAACTTCTTGATAGTCCTCGAGATGAGCAGTTTCTCTCCATTTTTGTGACAATCGGCGACCATCCAATTGATTACTCGAAGTCCAGTAATCTTTTTTGAAACTTGCTACACTTTTCGGGTCGTTGCCGGGACGTTCCCGTGTTTATCACACGGTGAGACCAAATCTTCGGTAATAGCGCCTTCCACGAGGGGGTCCACGTCGGGTGATCCTATTTCTTCGCTTGGTGGGTCGGGTCCTTGGGTTTCACTATAATCCATGTCCTCTTTGGCTAACGATGGTAATAATCTAACCGTAGCGGTGTTTTTTGCGACAAAAATGTGGGAAGTAATAGGCCACATATTATAAATAATAAAGATGACGTTTTGGTCAAAAGATGATACAAGGAAAACAATGAAGATTCAAAAGCCAAGCTAACTGGAGAATGCGGAAAGACAATGTCATTGTTGGACCGAACGCAGGATATATATACCAAATAAAAATAAAAATATGGGAATAAAAGGAGGGAAACTATTCCCTATACTTTGGTCGTTCAAAATTTAGATTTTAATATTTTGCGTGCCAGCGAGCTATCCAAATATTTGTAACGACACAAAAAAGGCGGGAAAGTATCAAAATATTCGTTAGTTTTGAGAGAGAGGGTATGTTCATGGTAAGCGACGGACGATTTTCATGAAAGAGCCATGGTAACAGCCTGGTTCTAATTGTATGTACGGGTCTGCTTTCAAATGGAGGCGGGTATAAAAGACACTCTATGTGACGTCGTGCTGGAGCCGTAATGTTTGCGTGGACAAAAAATTGTCCATGTGTAAATTTGAGCGACCAATCACAAAATGCTTGAGATAAGGTGGTTGGTGAGATTGTACGTTTTGGACGAATTTAGAATAGGAGTTTACTCTAATACGTCATTACATTAACGCTAATACTGGTCACAAGCTGGAGAGACAAACGGAAGAGCATCCATTTTAGAGTTAACACACATATTAGCATGAATTCACTCTAATAAAGCGAAAAATCCTGACATTATTAGAGTAACAAACCTTTATTAACATACAGTATCCAGGTAAAATGGACAAGTGACCAACTTTTGAAACAGCAAACGTTGCGTAAACATTACATCCTTACAAATTATATTTCGTACAACAGGACAACAAATGTAATTAACGGCGAATAGCTAACGCTTAAATGCGGTAAAATAATCTGACATGTACATTCGAATGTTTTACATTTCTACGTGACGGCGTACTATTTCAAATAAATTGTTCGGGTAATTTTATTAGTGTACTCAAGGTTGGGACCAACATTTTTTATTTTTGAAGACCCAAATTAGAATTATTAAACAATTAGAATGTATGTTTTTTTCCAAAATTTTCAAATTTTTAAATACGGTAAACCACTGTAATTGTTATTATACGCTAATAAAACTTCTACGCTAATAGCAATTGGTAGTGTATTGTACAGTACTGTACCGTAATTTCAATGTTGGTGCTGTTAGTCTATGACAACTGGTGCAGGTGGAGCTGCAGTAGTAGTAGAAGTAGACATACTTAAGCAGAAGCTTTACAATAATTCCTTACAAACAACAACTTTTGACACACAGTAAAACCTGACTCACAAATCCAATTACCCCAAGAATTAGCACACACACAGAGTAGTACACACACTATTAATTCCCAAAATTACAACATATATGATCCAGTATACCATAAGATATGAGAGCTGCAAGTTTCCCAAAAATTGCCTATCAATTTCCCATATTCCCAAAACAAGATACCAAAATGTTTCCAAGTCCTAAACTTTATACACTGAAAGAATGTCTACAGCTCATTAGCTAATTAGGAGTCAGTATCCGTAATAGTGGTACTGTACTGTAGTACGACAAAGTACGTTAATGTACTTCCAAAAACCAAATTGCAACTAGCCTAAAACTGAATAGTGAAACACAATTTGCTAATCCACTAAGCTACAAAATCATGTTCTAATAAGTATTCACAAATTGATATCGTACACCAAATGTTGCTTGCTTAGTTAGCAACTATAGATGCGTCCAGCCCGCTGTGGTATATTTTGTACGAATATCTGGGCTGCTTACGAATCACCTCGTCATCCGTGGTCCCCACTCAATTTCCAGCTGTCAGTTTGATCGTAATCATCGGCTGGAATTAATCTTTCACAATTGTATTCACATTTGTCCGATTCACTTTTTGTCCGCCCGATTACCCGAATTCAATTGTCCAATTGATGTCATATGCCCAGGTCCATTCCGCACTTCCTGCATAGTCTGAAATGTTGACGCATGTCTATGTGACCGTACAAATACTCTTAGAGTAACTTCTACACTGTCACACTATTTAAGGTAAATGTAACACCATCCTTAATCCAAAAATATTCTAAGTTACAAATCTCCCCTCACAACTCTATCTACTGAGAATAAAGTTTTTCAAAACAACAGGGGTCACGTACGATGATCGTACATGGTGTTGTTTTTAGAAAGCTTTAGTCCTCTCTATGCCTCAGTTGTGAGGGAGAGAGAGTTGTTCAGGACTTAAGTAATATTTGGTTGAATTCGGTTCAGTGCTTACCAAAATTAGTGTGACAGTGAAGTTGGGAGTTCACGGTTCATTCACACTTGGGACACGCGTCGTCACTTGAGAGAAATGCGTGAGTATGTCCTCCGTGGACGTACGGAAATTCGGCAGGACCACGGGACTTCGTGAAGTCACTTCTACGGTGCCAAATCCTCTAATCGGACGACTGACAGCCACCGCCAACAAATACTGACGAGGCGTGACTAGATCACTATCACTTTACGTTGTCTGAACTTCGGTGTAAATATTTGGTAGAACAGAATTTTGTCTGTAGTGAATTAGTTGTTTAGTGTTGAGAATGTGGTTTATGACATACCTTTAGTACACAGGTATACTCACAATATTTCTTGTGTTAGAATGGTAGATGTACGGCTGGAATGCCTCCGTACAGCTTAGTGTAGTTTCGGTGTATAGAAGTATGATTCATTAGGATCAAATGATATGAAAATTGTACACTCAGTTTTATGTAATTTCATTTCTGCATATCTCACAGATCTGTGAGCGGAATTGATTTAAATTTTGTGTATGTGCTCCTTTGTATATTATCTAAACTGTGGTAGATTTTCAGGACTATTGGATTATTTTACTGAAATTTATTGTCTGTCAAAGTCGTTGTTCAGCCATCGGTATTTGTGGAAGCTACCTCTCTTGTCTTGTTCTACGATGACTACTGCTGCATCTTCAGTGCCATCAGTTGTCTCAGAACAACACATGGTAGGCATTGTTCTATCGCATTGTACCTGGTATTGTAACATTTTGTACCCAAAATCGTTAACGATTAGTTTAAAGATGTTCGTTCATAATAGGTACAGTACTTTAGCATTATACATGGTATTGTACAAAAACGAAAGGCCCTTGGCAACCAAAGGGCCAAACACTGGGTCGTCCTTGTTTATTTTTAATTTTATGATTATTTTTTATAATATGTTTCACACATAGTTGTTCAAATCGCGCATTTTTTCATTTTTTCCGATTTTCACGTATTATTCATGAGTTTTGAAAAAATCGCAAAAAAACGTGATGTATGTTGAATTTGGAAATCTTTGGTTCACTAGAAAAGGCTGTGAGGGGAGATTTAGGACTTAGAATATTTTAATCTAAGTCAGATTTACTACTGACCTCTAATAGTGTGACAGTAGCAGTTAGATAGTAGAGTGTACTATACGACTGCAGGGACACGTGTTGACATTTGAAATCAGTCCAGGTATTCCGTAGTGACAACAACACCCACAGCCACGTGTCATTAATCATACGAGCGGTTTCAGTGAATCGTACGGACGAAGACTAAGCCGAACATCCGGGAAAGGAGCGTAAGAGGATTGTTGATGCAAACCGAGTCGACGGACGCGATTCAAGTGGGGATCACAGTGACTGAGTGCGCCGTACGAACTCAGGATGATTTGTACCATTTGACCGACAGACATTTGGACTGTTGTGAATAGTGGTGACTAAGCACCGGCAACATTTACTGTACGAACGATATCTGTAAATATTTGGGAAATAAATATTTGTTGTTTAGCGCATTAGAAAATAGTGTTACACTAGTAGATTTGTTGCAGGTAGCAAATACGGTTTAGGAAAGTACTTACGCAATAGTAAAGTACATGTTAGATAGTTTGTTAGAACATAGAACAGTACCATAGTATAGGGAACATATTTAGTATGGTACAATTGATACTCACAGTGAGTATATAGTTTAGGACTTAGTCAAAATTATGCATCCACTCTTGGGAATATAGTTTTTCTAAAGGCAGTTTATAAGAAACTTGCAGAGACTATTTCTTATGGTTGACTGGGTCAAATGATCTGAAATTTGCAATTCTGTGTCCTCCATTGGACTACAGAATACAGGAAGCCTCTAGATAGAAATTAACTAACCCACTTTAAGCCAAAACCACTGCTGCCCAAGAAGGCAAACTGACAATTTGACTGCACCCCTATGCAGCGTGGACTCCCTTGAGTCCGTAGCAAAAAGAATCAATGAAAACGACCAACCAGGCGATAAGTTATGAGGCAGTAAAAATGCCAATTTGTACAAACTCTCAAAGGGAGAGGTGACTACCTACCAAAATTTTCTAAGTCCTGATTCTCTCTAATAACTCCTATCTACTGAAGTACGGACCAATCAGATTACTGTATCGTACAAAAAGTACTACTGCCGATGTACCTTTTGTACGGCCTATGTACAACAAGGCTATTAAGTGGACGCGTGTCCGCTTTTCACTCGTCCGTACGTTCCTCGGAATTCCTATGACCGAATGTCATCTCTCCACGTGGCTCCAGG